>VMBQ01004132.1:0-91320 GCA_007657795.1 Dreissena rostriformis | reverse complement strand
AATAAATAATAATAATGTAACACTACATTTAATTCAACGAAGAAAAGCGCACACTCAAAAATCTGTTGGCCACTGAATACACCGAGTCCCAGGGATTCATAATGATTTCAAATGGTGTTTACTAAAAATACTAACTAGAAAATCGCTGATTATTCTAAAAAAAGAACACATACAATTGAAAGAAAAACACACAAGAAACAACAACAAAACATAGCACTATCTAATAAACAAACGCGCACCGAAATCTCGATTCTTGGTGCTGTATGGCAGATAAATAAAGTTATCATTTTGAATTGCAAGAATGATAGTCAAAGTTGACAATGACATAATCAATATGATTTTGTTTAGCAGTCTAAGTACATGTACAACGGTTCGTCCTTCTTATGCTTGTGGTTTGGTTTAATTCCTGCGCAAGCATCATCTCATGTTTATATTCTATTTTATAAACCTAATTTCCTACATACGATCACTACTGATCGGTATAAAGTTTATGAAAAATTGCTGGAATTGGTTAAAACATGCATTAAGTAAGTGAACATGTTGTGCATGTACTTTACAAAATACCTTACGGTTACCAGTATTTATGGCAAGGTTAAAAAAGCAAAACAACTCCGTCTAGACAAAAACATGTATATACAACAAACAAGAGAACGATAGCAATGTACATAGCCCAAATAAAAGACAAGCTGTTCTTATTCCAAGGTCGGAGATCAGTCATTTACAGCACAAACCAGATCCTTTAACAGCGCTAATGCTGGTTTCCACAATAAACAGTCTTCAACGTGAATAAATGGCGTATATTATGTAGCTATTTTGTACGCTTTGTTACACATAGACCGTGGTTTATTAATTCCGAATGCCAGATTATGCGAACGCCAGACACACGGCCTTTTGGCCCAGTTTGGCTTGTATTTCCTATAAAACATCCACAAGATAAAGTTTCAAAATTTCGTCTGCTCCGCTTAGTCTGTTTGCAAGCACGAATGCAAAAGCAGAGGCATAAAACATATTAGCCTACGTAGAAACACATTTACGCGTAGTAATTTTTCGTAAAACCTATAAAGTTCGCAGACGACATTTTCCCGCCATTATTCGATTCCCTTAAAACGCACTGGTTCAATTTTCCCACGAGATGCGAGTACACACATGTAAATTTTGTATCGCTTGTGGTTTTCCTGATAATGCTGAGTGTTTATCTTCACCTCATTCTAAAGATCATTTTAAGAAAGCCTGTTGTTAATAATATGAATTTGTTTCCAAAACGTTTATCAATAAACAAATTATCGGTCTTAAGGCAAACTCAGCCTAATGGGTCGTAGAATATTCGATATATACTTTCAGCAAAGCACTGACATGTGTTGCGGTAATATTTCTGTCTGCAGAACACCTCTCAATAATCATAAACTAAATGCATTTGTATAGTATTGACTTAAACAATCTCATTAAATGCTATCCAGGATCGTATGTGAGATGTTAGTAGTCAAATCTGTTGCCAATAAATACTTCGAATTTATCACCAGAGAAAGCACAGGAACCGTGCGAATTATAGTTACGGGAGTAATTAATTCATGGATCATAATCATAATCACGGTAATACTTGTAAATGTTTGCTGATTTCCTATTGTTATAAGATTGAAAAAAGCAACAATAGATCATCTGTTTTTGTAATTAATCACCGAACCCTGCAGCATGAGACTAGCAATATAAGAGTGTAACTTTACGCATATGCATTAAACCCCCTTTTCACAGAGCGAGGCTAATTTGTATTTTATTAACTTTAACAAGCTCATTAAATGCTATCCAGAATCGTATGAGAGTTGTTAGTGAAGTACGTCAGATGATAGTCGTTAAAACTGTTGCCAATACATACTCGGAATCGATCGTTAGACAGAATCCAAGAACCGTGCGAATTTTAGCTACGGGTGCAGTAAATAAGTTAAAAATCATTATCAGGTAATACCTGTGCATGCTTGCCGGTTTCCAATAGTTATTAGAAACAAAGAAGCAACAATACATGTAGATCAACTGTTTCTGTAATTAATCACCGCGCCCTGCAGCTCGCCACTTGAAATCTAAGCGTGTGAACCTATTTTTTTTTATTGGCCTCTGATTTTCGGCTTTATATAGCATACATAGATTTATTATATCTATACATGTATATTCGCATTTCGCAAAAAATATACTTTCGCACCAGACGCCAACAGTATTATTTGAAGTTACAACTTGCTAAATAATATAAAAAAATTAGTTCTCAATTTCAAAAGTAAATGTCATAAATTACATAATGACATACCAATCTTGTTATCGTTAAGGGGACAAAATCCCCGTTTTGCCCTCTTATGCTGGTATATTTGCTCAATGTATACTCATCCGAATTCTGAGCCCCGTTTTCGCCCTAAACAACTATACATGTAAATGTAAAATGATTTACTTTCAATCGTATTTCAGAGTCAGAAATATTTTAAACAGTTTATTTGACGATCTAAGAAATCTTCCTTTAAAGATGCAAAACATTCGTATGATGCAATCTTCTTAACCGCATCAAACGTTTGCTTGGCAGTTGAACTCTGATGTATGCGTTCAGTGCTTTTTCAATAGTATTACTTTCAAATTAATTTGTTAAAAGCACTAACACGTGTCAGTAAAGCTGATATCACGTTAAAGCAAATTTCATATGTATGATGCATGTGATATGCGATACACAGTTATCGCCATTTCACGACGATGCTGCTCGTTTGATGTCGCCAGCGAACAATAAACACTTGTCATTTCTATCGGCTTCTGTTCTATTCATGCGCGCGTTCTTAAACGTTTTTTTCAAATGCTGAAACATGTTGCACATATTAATTTATATCACTACGTATTTGACCATTTTGATACGGCAAGGATCAAATAACGGTGGCGAAATAATTACCCAATTAATGGAACATACAGGTGATATGCCGATGATTCATGTGAATCGTGTACGGTTAATAAACGTGACAATATCGCCATTTATCTCCAATTTTATCTCATTTGGAGCAATTTGTCTCCTTCATCGTCAAATGTTGCAGCGTCTTTCATGTTCAAACGACCGCGGCCGCTTACATCACTTGTCGAGTCGCTTAGATCATCGAAATGCCGTTTACATCATTAACCGTAACAAAACTGTAAAGTATGTTTATCCAATTATTGCCAGCTACAAAGTAAATAAAGTGAAATAAAGAGGGCCGTAATCTAGCGTACAATTGGAAGGTGTCGACAGACACTACACAGCGGCAGATCTTCGCACTTGATGGGGAAAGGTTGCGTGCGGCGCCAGCCAACAGTCCTATGAGGTCACGCGAACGAAAAGTAGTATGAAAATTATGAAAAGTCACGCCAGTTAAAATGTTATTGTATGGTTTATTTTTCTTACATGATTATGTTTTATCTTGGACTTCATTTAATAACTTTAAAATGTATAATATATTATGTATTCGGATTCAGACTAAAAGAAGAAAATATTATGGAATGAATACTAACAGGAGATTGCTTTCACTTAATGGTTGAGATTTCTATTTCGTTTTTGCACAGAACCAAAAAAGCTTTTCATAGTTTTTATTAAATTTATTTACACTTTATCGTATTAATTATTTTTATACAAAGTAGATACATAAATGAAATTTAATGGAGAGAAACTATTGATAATATAAGTCAGGTCTCAATTTAAAAGCTTTAAAAACAAATATTGATAGGTTTCGTACCCTTTTTTCATTGTCAGTCTGTAAGAGGTCAATAAACTTGATCATGTTTGTGTTCTTCCAATAATATGTATGTATATATTCCTTACGTAAATGAATAAACAACGGACATTCAAGTAAAAAAAATGAAATTCGTCTTCAAGGACGTTACAGTGTTTGCATTTTCTGTTTTCAAAAAGTTTCTTTTCTGGCTTTATAAATATGGTTCATTTTTTTTTAAGTTTTGTAGTCACAATGAAGTGGTAGCAAATGAGGAAATTAACGCACGCTAAAAACTAGGAGACATGACCGTGTTATAGGACTCATATACTAGTATCTTAACTAAATTTTAAAAGCACATATAAAAATTAATATAACAAAAACACCTAATTAATTAAAAGAATCTATGCACAGATTGGCTATTGTTTGTGAACTCCTTCCCGTTGAATACTCATTGAGTTATGCAAGTCAGATCTGCTTAATTTTAACGATGATTCAAAGTCAAAGACTTATGGCACAAGACCTTTGTTATTATAATACACCATTCAAATATCAATACACAATGGTTTCCTCGTCTTTTATTTATCTTCAATGAATCATAATGACGCACAGGTGCAGGGCACAGATAGAAAGGTAAAAAAGCGACGAAAAATGAGCCATTATTAGTGCCATATGTCACCGGTGCCTTGGGCTTAACACCGCATGACAGCGTCTTTTATGCGGTGACGTATTCAAATAGTGGTAATTCATCCAATTATCTCCCTTAGAACTACGTTTGCCATTGTCTCTAATCCCCACTTTGCACCGTAGTAGGCTTTTTGCCAGCTTTGGCGGCGGATGCTGTTAAAATGCCCTGTAGGTGTCGCATAAAACGGCTTCTGCAAGTGTAAATACTTTAGACACCTAAGCTTTGTGTTCTTACGTAAAAGTAAACAAGAGGTTACCCCACCCACATGTTTTGTTTGCATAAGGAAAATATTGCGTGCTGTTTCATATTGTGTGGTATAATTAATTTCAGATCTGTTCGATTGCATTTATCACGAGTACAGAAACAATGGAATTATTCCCAGAACAATGACTTCTGAAAGTCGCAGTTGCTAATGACTTGTTTATTGAACTTCAACCTTTCAATAACAGACAATAAATTGCGTTCGATTCTTTGAATCTGCGTCGTTCTTTGTTTCATGAAAAACCATTTTATTGAACCCGCAATTGAAATTGGTTCAATATTTTTTTAAACTTAAAACATCATTTGTCCTGTTTTCTCAATTTTGTTGAATTTTGATTTGCCACTGCTGAGCTTCAAAACGACATACACTAACAATCACTAACAATCAAGCCATAACAATAGTGACATATACAGGTTAATTAAAGTTCAATAAATTTTTTAATAAGAGTTTAAATACAATATAAAATAATGATTATTCAATTTAAGTTAAATTAAAGTTTAAATTGGGGTTTAAATATAATATAAAATAATGATAATTTACGTGACTTTAAGTTTACATGCCATGTTTTAATGAAATGTCTCTGTATATGTTTGAACCCGGTAACAATCTCACAGCAAACACATCAACATTTCACAACATATTTATATGACTTACAATTCAATTTAATAATTGTGTATGTGTAATGCGTATTATTCAATACTGAACTCAAGTAGAATTTTGGATTGAACCTAAAGTAGTCGAAGTTATCCTCTTTTTCAAGGACAGCTCGTCATTTGTGTGCAACACCAGGTGTTTATGATGTTCGTGCAAAATGTCATTGGGGACATGTCATTTGATGATTTCATTCGATACGAGCGGACTTGGCTATGGGCCTATTTAAGCATTTGCAGAGGATACAAAATATCTGGAGAGGGCGTGGTCGTTTCAAATGTTTTGGCGTATGATAAGTGATATTGGTTCTAATGTCAGAATGTTTTGCTTTTTATGTAGTGACTATGACTGTATGATTGTGTTTTTTGCCGATGACATTGTGGATTTTTCTTACATCGTTTATTGGCACATCGTTTATTGGCTGATTTCTAATACTAGTAACCTGATTTAAAAATTAAAGATACATTATCATCGTTTCAGCTTTAGATTATGTATGCTATTAGTGTTATAAGAAAGCATGTATGTTACCAAGGATAATTATATATCAACAAAGCGTGTGTGCACAACGCACAATACTAATTGAAGGGACTTATTCGAAGAGTAGTACCCACAAACAATGGCATACTGTTTGTCTTCACTTGAACTTTAGAGGTTTACATTTGTTTGCCAATTGATGCATGGTTTACGTGATACTTCAGTGTGCCGTATATTACGCCACTTGAAAGTTCGAGTGGTACAATGTGGGGCGGGATTCACTTTCAGGTGTAAATCATTCAAAGTCATACTTTCACAATAAATTCTTAATTAACAATTAGAAGCAACGTTTTTAGTTTATGCAAGCTAAAGCCTTTAAAAATAAGAACAAAAATAAGAACAATATAAGAGATTTACGTTGACACGTTAACCTATTTCCACGAGTTATGACCTCATTGCACTGGAATTGAGCTTTTGCGGACCCAAGCTGGCGACGAATGCCATCAAAAGAAAAGAATCCGATAACATACCCACACTGTGTGTACATTTATATATTACACTGAGTTTGTTACAATGTATATCCTCAAAGGGTTTCACTGCAAATAAGCAACACATTAAAAGGTATTAAACTAGATTCCTGAAAATATGTACTGGGTTCAGGCCTAATTGATAGCTGAAGCCGTCAGTGCTTCCGGTAGACGGCCACTTGGACTATGACTCAAACTGGGCTTGAACAATTATAAAACCATGGCAGTTACTGAAACAGTGTATCTCCGAAACGGAAAGTGCGAGTGTTCTTCTTATCATTGTAATTGACGACACTTGGACATTTCGGTAGCAGCCGTACTGAACTGGAAATAGGCCCTTATTAATCACTCAAGTTGTGGGAAATGTCGATAAAGATAATGGAATGCACTTGAGTCACCATAAAATTATAAATGCGTATTTAAAATTTGTCTGGTTTATGCATGCACGCTGTGGGATCTGATTTAATTTCGATATAAAAATCATCAGAACATTGTTTAACATCGTAATCTATTTATGTTAAGTCTAGCACATAAATAAGATAGGTATCACTTAACGTATCTTTTGTAGCTCGAAAACAACAGCTGTTGGTTAAAACCGAGGGAGTTTTGTATGATATATGGACATTCATTCAACACATCTACTCAAATCATGTGCGTAAAGTGTCGTCCCCGGTTGGGGTACTTACAGACTTATCAGAGACAACACTTTCCGCCTACACTGGATTTTCGTTAAGAAGAGACCTCACATAGAATAAAAATTCCATAAAAGCGGAAAATGTCGTCCCTTATTAGCCTGTGCGGACAGCACAGGCTACGCTGGGACAATACTTTACGCACAAGCATTAATAGTTTTCGCAGAACGAATCTCATCTGACGACGTTCAGGTCAAATTCGATGGTAAGAATGATTTTCAGCGCACTTTGCAAGATAGATGGAGCTTCTAGCATGCAAGCGGAAAATGAGGGTCTTGATAACCGGTTGAGACGCGCTCTGGGAAAACGGGCTTTCATGCATGTGTGTAAAGTGTCGTCCCAGATTAGCCTGTGCAGTCCGCAGATACTAATCAGAGACGACGCTTTCCGTCTTAACTGGTGTTTCTCTTAAATGCGACTTTTTTTAAACAAAATAATACCACGAACACGGCAATGTGTCGTCCCTGATAAGCCTGTGCGAACGACACTTTACGCACATGCCTTCAATCCCGTTCTCCCGGGGCGAGGCTGATTTGTAATTGTTTGCTTTGGAAAAAACGTGACTTTTTATATTTATGTGTTTCGCGTATAATGTTAAATTATAATAATTTAAATAATTCATTAGTCTATTATTAAAACACTTGACTCATACTTTATATAAAATCATGACTCAACGGAATGATTTAAACACGTCACGAAAAGTATTTATATAAACGCATCAAGTTATCTCGGTATAAGTGGTTCAATCTTTATATAACGGTGATATGAAAATCAAAGCAACTGTTATTTCAAGATATATGTGTATTATACAAAACATTGTTAACATTTAATAATGCATCCTGTTAACTTTTCAGAACAGAACATTACAGAACAAAATAGTTCATTTTGACTTATGCTTATACAAAACATACGTCATTTCGAAGATAACTCAACTATTTACTTTTTATACACAGGAATAAAACATGTTTTCGTGAGAATGGCACATGAGGCTGACCACATTATGTCAAGTGTACTTTAAATATTGCAACAAGTATAACATGATACTGTACTTCTTTCCTTTGTGATTTTTTTTTATTATGTTATACCGGTTACACACATACACAACTATATATATATATATATGTGTATATAGCATTTGCGTAAAGTGTCGTCCCAAATTAGTCTGTGCATTCCAAAAAAGGCTAATCAGGGACGACACTTTAAGTGGAATTTCGCTAGCAAGGTGTATGTTTTGTTAGAACAATAAGGTAGAGCATTTTCACAATGATTTTTTGCGAACTTTGTATCAGGTTATAGTATGCGCCTATATGTACATATTTTGTACATATTTTGCGATTTTTTTAATGTTTCAAAAAGTTTGTTTATAGATTATTTTTTTTTTATATATATATTAACACAAAATCGGACGTGCCAATGAAACGACATTAACTCTGCTATTAGTGATTTTTGACCGGTTTCTAAACAATCTTCCGAACCGTTCCGGATACACCCGAGTATTTACGATTGGCGAACACAATGCTGAACTGAAAGACACCGCTTCAGTTTTGAAAAACACTCCATTAATAATCAAAATAGGCTACTAACTAGACCAATGGTCAGACGACAGGTTTAATTATTCAGAACACTTCATAGCCTCTCAGTGGCCGGACGCTTTCATCGAGGCGATCGTCTACAAAGATCGGTCAGATAAGGTCAGATCGAATGTCCAGCCGGTCAGCACTGACCGCAGGTAAAATGACCGTTAATATCTTCATGCGCCTGGATCAAAGCGATCGTCGTATCATCGACGAGGTTTAATTAAGATTTAATTGATATTAGCATGCAGATGAAACGGAATAACGGATAAATGACGGCGTAACTGCAATGTTTTACAAATTGGTAGCATCTGGTTTTAACTGTCGTATGTTTGAAGAGTCTGTAAAATGAAAGTAAAGGTCGCATGTAAAGTCCATGGAACGAAGCCACGAATGCGTGTCTGTCAACAATCCAAGCGACAATGGGAGTCTTGTTGCTATATCGTAGCATAATTATGCTCAGAGCCTGGTTAACTTACGGGTATTTAGGAAGTTGTTATCTGCACCAAAATTATTTTCACCAAAATGGCAGCTATAAAATTATCAAGTACGGCATTAAAATAAACTTTTTTTAAAGCTTGAATTTAATATGCTAGTTATTTAATATATTTCAAATTCATTTTATCCCGCTTGAATTTTAACCAAATCTTAATTAATTTTCATTTCGTTGTACGCGTGTTTTCGTTCTTACGCAGCGGGCTTAGTTTTAACTTTATTTCAAGCAAATAATTCATGTAAACATGCGGGCTTAATTATGATAATTATATGTTTCTGAAAAGGGCCAGTCCTGATTCCCCGCGGCTGACCTTTGCGTACTGTTTTACGCGTCAATAAGTGGATAGAGCGAATGAATACAAACAAATACATTTCTTTTAAACAAACTTGTCAGAAACAGATCATCTTCAACAATCCCGGAAATATTGTTATAATTTTCAAGATATTATAAGAGGTGTACTTTATTTTGTTCTTATTTTTAGCACAAGTTGAAGCAAACTAAAGCAATTGACCTATTTCCAAGATCATACGATATGTAGTATGTAGGGTATATATACACATGTTCGATACATATATGCGTTCATGGACTGCGTATCATTTTAGAAATGGAAAATAATGAATCACAATAAGACGTTACACATTCCTGGAAGAGTCTGATATATGAGCCTCGCTCAGGGAAAACCGGGCTTAATGCATGAGCTTAAAGAGTCGTCCCAGATCAGGGACGACACTTTCCGCTTTAATGGTATTTTTTTTTAAGGAAGTCTCTTCATCGCAAAAATCCGGTTTAGGCGGAGAGTGTCGTCCCTGATTAGCCTGTGCGGACATGCATTAAGCCCGGTTTTCCTAGAGCTAGGCTCAAATGGAAAACCATGGACATGCTTCGAGAGTAAAACAATGCAACTTTCGAGGAGAGAAAATAAAGAAAGATTTTGCACTGCAATATATTTAAAAAGGGTAATCCGCAATACATGTATTTCCACTTAATTCAGTAATATTCGATTTTAGTGTGGCTAAAACCTTTATTCTCCACTGTCAACAATGTCTTATCAAACATGTTTAAATATGTAAAGGGTCGACTGTATAGCCCTCCTCCCGCCAACAAAATATTTAAAAAAGATATTACAAAGTAATTTATTTAAACAAAGAATATTCCCCTTTTCAGTCAGAAATTTATCTAGTAAGAATTTGATATTTATGAAATTGTTGAAAAAAATTAAAATACAACGCCAACACTTTTTTTGTTCGATAAACCCTCAAGTGGGACATGAACTTTCGCCTACAAAAATGATCTAGCCTACTTCAAAGAGAATTTTGATAGATTGAGGTCCCGTTTTCAATAGTGTGCATTCGTTTAACAATGCCTTTCGCACATTTTATTCATTACGATTTTGATAGTACTACTGATTTTCCAGCACCAACTGAAAGTGTCCGTACGACTTCTTTTTATTTATTTATTTTTTAGAAATAAATGTTAAATTAGTGTTTCTTAAAAAGAGATGTTTGTGTCAAGCAACCATTTAACAAATACTTTTTTAAAGATACTTTTATTTTTGGAAATAGAATAACATATATACCGTCGAAATGCCCTTTTATAACATTGTGTATGGTAACCTTGTTACTTTTCTAAAGATCACATGTTATTTATCTCAAGAAATTAATCACTTTCCATAATGCCAGTTTCTACTGAATATAAAGCGTATCCCTTTCCATTATAAGATAACACTTGGTCAGTCAAAAAAGATATAATTATCTACCCACTAGAAAACATATTTGTCATTATTCCTCGGCTTTGTTTTGGCAGGGACCTGAACAAACAGAGTTTGTTTGTGTATGTCTCTGGTTTTGAGAGATTTTTTTTCCACAGAAATTTGACATTAAACACTAATTAGCTAAACTTAGAATATAAATAACAAGAAGTATAGTTGAAAACGATGGATGCTCCCCTTATGTTCATAATACTGTAACCACAGTGTGACCTTGAGAAAATCTATTATTAGCCTTGGTGACCTTGACCTTGACCCCAGTGACCTCAAACCTCACCAAAAGGTAGAGGTCCATGCAAGGTACCTTCATGCTAAATATGTAAGAGATCGGTAAAATATTGAAGGCGCTATGAGAGACGTAAGGAAGGAAGTGAGGAAGGAAGGACAAACTGGCAACTAAATGCTCCACCGAAAATTGTCGGGCTGGAAGCATAAAAAGTAAGCAAAACATGTTTGTTCTAGTGTTTTAATTGTTATATATTTAAGATGTATATGAAAGTCTTGTTATTAATTCACATCACTTGTACTTAAATCTTGTTTTTAATCGTACAGTATATATCGCTTAATACGTAACATTTGATAGTTTATCAGTAATTCTAATTTATAGAATTTTTTCTATATTTACATTAAACCATTTACAAAAGCGCCCCAAAATACAATTGGTCACTACAAATGCATATTAAAGTTCTTTTCATTTACGTATGTCGTATCCGTTGCTGTTTTTTTTACTTTTCATATAATTAAGACATAATTAAGTATAGTTATTCGTGTATAATAATCAATAAATTTAAAATTTAAAAACAAAACGAACACCAAAAAACAACAACAACAACGCAAATTTGTTCCGGTATTCCAACAAACAGTTACAAGTTTTAAAGCTGATTAGCTTCCTTTTGAGATCGCTCGGTCGATGTTACTGGTTAATCAAATGACAGGTAATTCACATGTGATAAAATGCTTATAAACATCGTGATCACTGGGAATCCCTCGAAGTAAACATTTTAAAATAACACATTAAACCAGAGTGAACGTAAGCACATTTTGACCGTTGCGACAGCATGGACTGTTTATTTATTATTGGTACATATGTGCACGCGCCGATTTAATGATTGCTGAATCACATGGTTAGATATGTGAACTCCCCAAATTTAACAGCCTTTACTTCGATAGATCGATAGCTCAGTAATGGCCAACAGATGTACCATCAATTATTGTAGACTAATCGACAAACTTGCAAATCTCCAGGAAGAATATCAACAATATTAAGATCAAGTTATCAAAGCCAACAAACGAAGTGTCGTCTGCGCGAGAGCATGCCGTCAGCGTGGGAAAATTGTCTCCGAAGTCCCGCCTACTTCGAGGCGCTGCCAATACACAACTCGCGCCGTCATGGCTATGTTTACAAACAATAGCTGCGCGCGCATTATCGTAGACCCGCCCACCTTTTTACTATCGCAGGAGAGACTCTTGCGAACACAGATCATTTCTCTGCTGAAGTTGTAATCGCGTGCATCGATTTTAACGAGCAACTGTTGCCACTTGTAAATTGATAACTTAAACATAGAAAATCTTGTGAGTGAAACGGGATTTAAGTGTTGTTTAGCAGACGAGTGACAAGTTTTGGGGTGATTTATTGATAACAGGAGTACTACGAACAGTCACCGAGTGTTTTTTAGTGTTGTGCTTTTGGACTAATTACCATTGGATTTTATTTTTTAACTTGGTGAGTATAATTATGCTTTGATTGTTATTAAATTGAAAAAATATGTTATTCCACTTGTCATAACCTTGCTCAATATAGTTTTTTTACACAAGTCTTTTTAATTGTTAAGTGCAACGAGACTATATGCTTTACTTCATAACTCTGTGTTCTTCCTTATTACTCATTATTTTGATACTGAAATGAAATTGAATATAAAAACTCGTGAAAACTGGGAGTATTTAATCTTAAGGTTATACTGTTTCATATCGCTTGGTTTTATACAGATCACGTCCGCATGGAAGCCCGCAGGTGTTAGCATGCTGACCTCCAAGGAATTGCCAGAGTCGCCAAACCGGAAGTCCGCCTTTCACCCCGTGTCGCCGGTGGTCAAGTCGCCTTCGGAGCGCTTCGGGCCAGACCGAAAGCGTGACAGCGGCTACGGATCAGATTTCTCGCCGGCCGCTGGGACTCCCATGCAACGGAAGTTTACGTTCGACGAACGGGATGTTTCAGCCTCGCTGACAAGCGCCTTTGGCGCGATCGTAGCCTCTGACGACGAAAAGCTTGAAAGCGATGAAGTTTTTGTGCAGTCCCGTAATTTTGGCGTCATTGATGAGTGTGATGAATCGGACGATACGGACAAAGAAGTCGAGGAGCTTTTATCAGATACACCGGAGTGTCGCGTATTCTCGAACCCTGTAGCGGCGTCGCGTCCTATGGCGCCGGCACCGTCGCCTGATTCCGACGGAGAGTTCAGTGACAGTGGACTAGAAAACTCAGTGGACTTAAATATAGCGTCGCCCTTCTATCACACTCAGTGGAACCGTTTAGACCGGAAGTCGTGCGGGCGGCCATTCCGGCCGATCCTGAGCCGCAGTGTAGGGACCCAGACGCCTAGCCCTGTCTGCCACATCGTGGAGGAGGCCTTCCGCGTGCCGGAACTCGTCGAAATGACGAGGAGTGGAAATAGAGGTAAGTGCGACTTTTTGCAATAGTTCATTTATACTTGCCATGTATTCCAACATTGGTTCAAACCACAGACCTCTAAATGAAATTGATAACAGTCGTGTGAAACAATAAACATTTGCATCCAAAGGAACGGATCTTTTAATAAACACTTAACATTTTGGCTTGACGAAGCTGTAAGTAGCGTATAACTAGTAATGTGAACACCCTATTTAGAACAGAATATAGCGTTGAAAGCGCGAGAAGTATCCCATGTACCGTATATCACTATCAGTGTTATGCGAAGAGGTGTTTATTTCAGAAACATGTGAGGTACAATTGCTGTTGTTTTAACGATTTTTATAGTGTTTTTTTTTTCGTAATACAATTAATTTTGGTCAGTTAAAAGGGCATTTCGTCCTATTATTCATGTTAAATTTATCGCAGCCTTTTGATGAACGTGTCGTGAATAGTTAGGAGAAAACGATCATGTTAAAAGTAAGATAAGCTTATATTTGGGAAACTCCTACACGGCACTGGAGCACTTGAAATTTTGTTTAGTCGGTTAAATGTTTTATAACTGTGCAACATATGTAGAACACTGATCCGCGTACTCAACATCGGCTGTTACATGTTTATCTTTC
The DNA here is from genome assembly GCA_007657795.1 of Dreissena rostriformis. Lineage (NCBI taxonomy): Eukaryota > Metazoa > Mollusca > Bivalvia > Myida > Dreissenidae > Dreissena > Dreissena rostriformis. Next base: position 77,199 of record VMBQ01004132.1, on the reverse strand, counting down.
ATCATGTCGTCTGTCCTTGACAATCGTCATACATCGTCTGCTGTAATAAATCGTCTGCTGTAATAAATCGTCTGCTGATCCAGAATGTGTCCTTAAATGAGTTCAAGTATTGACCCGAGCGAATTCGTACTTATAACGCTATTAAGTTCATTGAACATGTAGAACTATCCATTTATCTCTAGAGCGTCGTTTAGGTAAACTGATTTAATTAACACTGAAATGAATAACCATATATTCAATATTTGCATGAAATAAACCGGTCTAGTATTACTTGTAAGGCTCCGGTGAGCACAGCCTAGCTTCTTGTTACATGAGCCATATTGACGGCTTACTGAGCACCTTATAAAAAGCTGCACGTGTGAATGATTAGCGAACAACCTGAGGCAACCAAACACTATGCCACTAGTGTTAACAGTAACAACTGCAGCAGCAGTAATAAGTCTAGGTAGTCGATGTTGTTAGTGTTAACCTATTTATTTTTGCTTGATTGCATCGAAAGACGTTGTTAGTGTTAACCTATTTATTTTTGCTTGATTGCATCGAAAGACGTAAAATTATTGAGAAACTCTCGATCTCATTTCTTGGGTTGAACCAGTACATGTACTTGATATCTTAAGAGAACATATAGCAAACGCTTCCAGTTGTTCGTGTTGGTGATGCTGTAATTTAATTATAAATTTAATTATAGGTGTTGGAAATGAATGTTTTGGTGAGAGTTTAATTATTACTTAATAGCATGTTGATCATAAACCATTTCTTACTGCAAGAATTATAAGTTCAGCCATGTGCCTAATAATAAAGCGGTTAGTGAATAGCAGTAAGCATTTGATACAAGCACTAAATAATAATATAGAAAAAACCCGAGACAGACGTCTCAGCAAATTTATTTGTATGCATATCTTGCACTTGTTAAAGACGGCAAATTAGACTTCACAAAATGCCAAGAACCTGTCATTTTATTATGAACCCCATGTTTACCTTGACATTTCGTTGTTTAAAGTTCGTTGTAGTTGGTAGGACTATTGTGGAATGCGACCCACAAAAATGCTTGTGCGTATGTGGTTTTATTGCGCTATTTTGCGCGCCTAACTACGTAATTGGTAATTGGTTGGAATAGTAAAGGCTTTAACCTATTGTAAAGTGAGGGTTAAAGATGATTGCTGGCTTTCTAGTTGTTTTCAGGGTATTGACTGTGGCAGAAATGTTGTGCATTATGCAAATGACTGGTTCGCATGTATATGAACCTCGCTCTTGGAAAACGGGGCTTAATGCATGTGCATTAAGTGTCGTCCCAGATTAGGCTGTGCAGTTCGCACTGGCATCTAGTATTAATTTCATCAAAGTGGCAAAAGAGATCAGATTTATATCACAATCATATTATTCACTTTTTTTCTCTTTTTCTCCATACCTCGTTTTAAGTATATCAAATCTAAACGCTTGTGAAGAGTATAGTCCCATACTGTGCTTTAAATGAAGTCAGTTAGAAATAGGAGATTAAAACATAATTTTCTGGCAATTAATAAGTTATAGTTGATAAAACAGCCTCAGTAAACAAAGTATCGTTTAAAAAAAAAATGTTGTCCACATGCACGAATACTGTGTATTATGAAATAAATTAGTTTACATGACAGATTTGTGGTGCGTTTTTTTATTTCTGCGATCTTGACACAAAAAGCCGAGGGCATCACGAACACCGTAAAGCCGGATAGGCGTATTCATTTTAAACACATATTAATATTAAGTGGGAGAAAATATCCGTCTTCTAACAAAAATCCCGAAAAAGAACCCAATTTTTTGACCGTCAGTTACAACTAACCTCACTTAATAAATGCAGTCAGCATTTTTTCGTTGATTTGTGCCATATTTTCAATGAAAAGAACCACTTTTATGCAGCCCCCGAAGGCATGGAAGCAAAATGCGAAACTCCAAAGTTCTTATCCGATTGAACTGTAGAAACTTGATGTATCAAGTAGCCGGGTGAGAATTCAAGATTTTCAGGTGAACATTGTATATGTGTAAAATCATAAAACATTCTTAGGTATTTCATTTTTGAATAATTGGAATCGGCATACATGTTTTTTTTTATCAATAGAACAAAAATGTCGTAATTATTTTCAGTATATTTTTGTTCAGATTTCGTATATTAAATAAGTACAAGTATTGACACTTAACTGCTCTGTACATTTAATATTTTTATTTAAAATTGTTCTGAATATTTTTATTGAAAATTGTTCTAATCGTCTCTGTTGTTTAACAAAGTATTTTTTGAATCTCCTGTTGAAAACCAACCACTAGATTCACGGAATAATCATAATAAACTGTAATATCATCTGTATAAATTCAATTGCTTGTATTTAATAGACTTGTTCACAGATTTTCTTTAAAAAAAAGACATTTAACAAATTTACTTTAAAAAACGGTTGTCTTTGGAATAGTTTTAAATAATCCTCAAAACAAGATAAAAAGAAAACATAAAAATGTGCCTTCCCTGAGATTCGAAACCGGAACCTCTAAAATAAAAACGTCTACCACAACACTACGCAGGCTTTCGCATTAAGTGTAGTGTACACGCTATATATCGCTAATACACGTTTTTCCTCAATTAACGATGAAAATCTTTACAAACGTTTATTTTTCCGATTTCTATTGATGATTATCCATTAACAAACAGATGTTTTCACATTTTCGTCAAGAGCAATATTTTGCTTGTTTAACCCTTTGAGCGCTGGAACCGGATTTTGATGGCCTTTGCAAACAGTTTGGATCCAGATGAGACGCCACAGAACGTGGCGTCTCATCAGGATCTAAACTGTTTGCTATTATGATAGTATTCTTTGAAAAAAAAAAATCAAAGAAAATGCTAATTTTAGAAATTTAGCAGACAACATTTTAGCAGACGACAAATTTCCCAGCATGCAAAGGGTTAAATATATGCAATGCATACATTCTTTTTTGAATTTATGCCATTTTTTCTAAGAATACATGTATTAATTTTACCGAGCTGTGAACACGGCCGTATAAAAGTATGCTGGTGTGCATTGCTTACACAATCGATGCACGTGCAAATTATAGGCCTAAGACGTGCGTTTGACGCGGGATACATTATATTATGTAATAAAAACACGTGCAGAGGAATAGAATGAGTACATGTCGACCATTTTATTGGCCTAAGTATTCCAAACTGTGGCACTTTTCGCTCGTTTCTATATCCCAATGGAATAATAAAAGTACATTCTTTTGATTTGCTGTGAAGATAATTATCTAAATTTATGACAACCTCAAAAAATGCGATTTATTGTTCGTGTCGTATGCTACCTGCGTGTCAAGGGAATGCTGTTTTTTTAGTTCTTGAAAATTAAAAATTGCGCGAGAAACTTTCAGAGTCGTCTGCTAAATATCAGGAGTAATTGCTCCGATAATGAACGTTTGATCTTGCTGATTATGAGTATAATTATACAATTTGATATGGATGAATTAGTGAGAAAATAACGACAATTCGTTTTATTATTGTATATCCGAGAACATAACTACTATCTTCACACAAATTGAAACAAATTTAAATATAATTGTAAAAAAATAAATGATATGAGATATCTTATGGATAAAATTATAGTCGGAAATGCATTTTATGTTATTATTTTATAATAATTATCTCGCAATCAAATTAAAGTGGACGTGAAAAAGATTACATATCATTTAATGAATCTTTGTTTTCCGAAGAAAATCTTGATGAGAAGTGTAAGACTTCACTAATGACTGCTATCGCGTTAGTGTTCATATTTCTTTATAATCTTTGTTAGCCTATGAACACTTGAAAAGTAAATCTGAGACATAGGTCAGACGCTATAATTAATATCAGAACGAGATCGTAATGAAAACATCAGATTGTATTGCGGAGAATAATAGTGACCTTTGATACCTCGTGGATAAATTCGATTTTGTATCGCATGATGTCATTTGTTAAATGGAACATGATTAATAAAGCCAGATTCAAGACGTGATTGTTATATTGACACGCATTTAAAGAAATTGAGAACGCGGTCGCCAATGACGACCATTCGTTATAACATTATATCTTGCATTAGTTGGTAGAGCTGGACTAAATATCCTTGGACCGCTGGTTTGATACAGGACAGATAACTGTGTGGTGATGGGTCATGAACTCCTTTCTACGGTCATTCTCCACTTTCCATTGACTCAAGTACGGCAGAAGTCAGTTATTTACTGGCATAGGCATGTGCACTCAGCTAACACAGGAAAGTATGAGTTGGTAAATGACCGCACTGATTGAGTGATTTGCTGTTGAAAACGGAGACAATTCCAACAAACAGAACAAAACATTCGGGTGTGAATAAAGTGTCAGCTTCTTTTAAAGGCGTTATGTGACTCCGGTATAGAATCACAGCCCAGGTAACTTGTGTTTTCCCGGTGAAATCTAAAATAATTTAGCCTTGCTCTGGGAAAACAGGACGTAATGCACATGCGTAACGTGTCGTCTCAGATTAGCCTGTAGAGTCCGCACAGGCTAATCAGGGACGGCACTTTCTGATTTAATAAAGTCTCTTCTTAGCGAAAATTCAGTGAATGTGGAAAGTGCGTTCCTGGTTAGCCTGTGCGGACTGCAAAGGATACTCTGGGACGAAACTTCATGCATATGCTAGTGCGATTTAATATTGATCCTTTATATATTTATACAGAGTTTCCTTGATAAACAATGTTTACACATTGACATAAACATTAACACGTTTTGACAAGTTCTTGATGTCAATTGGTCCTTTCCTTAAAAGTGTTGCGTTCTGAGAAAACTGGGCATAATGCATGTGCGTAAAGTGTCGTCCCATATTAGCCTGTGCAGTCCGCACAGGCTAATCAGGGACGACAATTTCCGCTTTTATGACATTTTCCGTTTAAATGAAGTCTCTTTTTCGCATAAATCCAATTTAGGCGGAAAGTGTCGTCACTGATTAGCCTTTGCGGACTGCACAGGCTAATCTGGGACGACACTTTACGCACATGCATTTTGCCCAGTTTTCTCAGAACACGACACAAAATAGTAAATGTAAGATGACGATATCATTTCTGTCATCATGGTCACGGGCGATGTTAAATTCCCATTTAAAATGAACTTTACATGATCCTTTTATAACAGTGACCGTCATTAGGATTCTATGTCTAAAGATAACCGCATTATTGTGGTTTAAATAGCTTGTTCACGAAAGGAGATACGTACACACACACAAGGACCATCATGCGTCTGATTGTTACAATTTCTACTACCACAACCCTATGCCCCCGCCACCGCTTCCACCACCCCTAACACAACCACCATCATCACAACCACCATCATCACAACTACTACAGAAACCTCAAAACTGTTTCTACCGCCACTTGTGACTAACAAAACACAATCCGTAATATCAAACATAAAATGGTCAGCAAAAATTATCGACACCACTACCAACATCACTTCCACTTCCCCGTAAAAAGGTCACTTCACTGTAACAACTATAACAACCGCAACACCAATACCTAGTACAACCGCTTGCGCTATTGACCAAGGCAATTGCGGTCATGGTCCCCAACGAAATACCAACTGCCACTAAAATTCCCCTTCCATCAACAGCCATCGCCACTTCCATGCATGGAACTAGCTTTAGAATTCTACGCACAACGATTTGGTCCTTCAAATTACACTATTTTCACGAATGCGTTGAGAAATACAACTGCGTAAGTACCAGAATGCTTTAAAATGTGTGTCAATTAGGTAACTTCATAATTACCTTAATTTATGTAATTATTTATATGTTTGTTGGTTTCCATAGTTATGTTCCCTCTCTTTAACAATGTTGCCTCGTAATAACTAGCAATTACTTGCGCTTATCTCGAAACACCGAATAGTCGCCCTGTTTATTTATGAGATATGTAAACTATGACTTGCCGTTTCTTGTTGATCTGGATATCGGAGCTGATTTCATCACACATTAATTGTATCATTGAAGCGCGAGCATGCAGATTGTACTGCGAAGCGTTTTTTTTATACTCATTTCTATGTCGCAAACAAAGCGTGTAATTTTATGGCGTTTTTGAAACTTTAAAATCAAGTTTGATTTATGGTTTGAATGTGCGGACAAACAATTATGATGACAGATTGATCTGGCTCAACATATTAATTGCATAATAATGAGTCTAGACATAAATACGAGTTAATAAATGTGGTTGTGCATAGAAGCATCTGTGAACATCTGTTAATTTTACAATATCCAAAGACCTATCAATATATAGGTCTTTGCAATATGTTACAATGCAACACTTTTAAAAAGGTCAAGGTCACGTTTATAAATGATTGCAGATTCGCTCTGATCGAGTGTAGATATCTTAACATGTTGTGGCCTTTGTCGAGATCTAGTTTTAATACACGTAGGTTGTTGACTTGGTGATTAAATATTGCATGTTTAAATCGGTCACCGGGATTCTCTTATTTTGACCGAGAAATGCGGACATGCGCACTGCACGCTTTGCAGATGCCTGACGTAATTGTGTTCTGGTTTCCCGCCAAATTTACTTCGACGATAGCGTTCGAAGGGTTCCAAATATCAGGATTTTTTGGTGGCCACGTAGACGACAATTAATTTTTTTACTATTATGTCGAAGAATTAATGAATTATCGGTATAAAATTTAACTTAATTTTAACATCAAATAATTATAGTAGTAAATTGCTGCTGGTAACGTTAATAATATATTTTACTAATTGCTAAAACATCTCGCTTTAGAGTTGTTCGATTGTATGCGGTCGAATGAGCAGACGATTAACGGCACAAGTCAAGGCGTGACTAAATTTTGGGCCAAAAACCTGCAGACCGGGTTTCCTATAGTTCCATAATAGAGTCGCCCGTGTTATTTCCCCTGGCAAAACGACAGTTTTCGGCCTGTTTCAGACTTGGAATTGTTTTGACCCTCTCATCAACAGCCCATAATTATAATGCTGGAGAAATTTCCCGACAGTATGCTCTAATGAATTAATTCTACTGTTGCATCGACCAAATTAAAATTATTACATGTATAAGGATTCAGCATTTCGTTTTGCAAGAAGCTTTGCCCAATATTGAGCGTAAAGCTATCGTATCTCATATAGATACATGTACAATTTGCTGGTACAATAATTCTGCAGTCAATGCTCCAAATACATGTAATTCGATTATGTGCATGTGCAGTACATTATATGAGCCAGAGCGTGTTTACGTATAGGCTGTGTTCGCACATTTAACAATTTTTTCATATAACATTATATGCACTAATAAATTGCATATCATATCAATTATTGCTATTATCTTTTGTTCCCGACCATGATATACTTACACATTGGCACGTTATACAGTTTTATATTTACATGAACTCATTTTAACTATTGAGTTTTACATAAACCAGCGTTCCAGCGCAAACATTTTGCACTTTCTTCAAACGCCGAATATCTTTTTGAAGATACTTCTTTTTAAAATGATATGTTTAAATGTAGCCTAGTGTCTGTTGTCGAGGTTGTATTACCCGTCTTAAACGGCAAGGGGAGTTTCGTTGCTGGAAATTTCAGCAAGGATTTAAATGTCGTGAATGCTTTCGATATCTAGAAATAAATTAAATTTAGGAGCTAAATTAGATTTGGGAGCTGTGACACATCACGGTTTTCACATCTTGCATATTCGACAATCGATATACGCACTGATTCTGAACTTCTATCCCACCGTCAAATTTCTGTATGATTAACGCAAGCTGTAAGAAACCACTCAACGGGGCACTTCCGGTGTTTTTATAGTATCTAAGCTGCGGATGCCGGTTGCGAAAAAAATAATGTCGTGCATTGTGTGGCATTTCTGCTGTTTGGTCCAAAGTCTTTTCCTACAAAAGGAAAATGTAATTACATGTATAAATAAACAAGAAAAATAACACTGTAGATAAACCCATTTATGCCTAGCGTCTAGAAAAAAAAGGCCTTGGCAAACAGCGTATACCCAGATGAGACGCCGCATCATGCAGTGTCTCATCAGGGTCTGCGCTGTTTGCTTAAAGGAATTTCTGTAAGAAATATTCTAAATATAGAAATAAATATACTAGACATCCCTAATTTTGGAATTAAATTGATCCAATTTTGAAGGAGGGGGGAGTCCACTAGGCATAAATGGGTTAAAATATTACGCAAAGTTTATGTCGTCCATGAAACATCATCAATTGAAATCAATGCTAATCGGTATTGGAAGTAGTGACATTTGTGGCGTGATCTGAGAAAACTGGGCAATATGCTTGTGCGTAAAGCATCATACCAGATTAGCCTGTGCAGTCCGCACAGGCTAATCCGGGACGACACTTTCCGCCTACACTTGATTTTCGCTAAGAAGTGACATCCTTTAAACGAAAAATTCCATAAAAGCGGAAATTGTCGTCCCTGATAAGGCTAATCTGGGATGACAATTTACGCACAAGCATTATGCCCAGTTTTCTCAGAACACGACACATTTGGTAGAAGAAACAGCAGCAATAGTAGAAGTTGAAGTAGTATGAGTGGTATAAGTAGTATAGTAGGAGGGAGTTGCTTCTGTAGAATCAATATTGTACAGTTTAGATGAACTTTGTTGTGGAATGATTGTTGATGGGGGGAATGGACGCATGTGCTGGGTAAAGTCTATTGATGTCGAGTGTTTACCATTTAAATAGAACATTGCCACAGCCCACTAACGTGCATGTACATGTGTATGTGTTTGTAAACATACAAACATGATTATAAAACTGATCTTCCGATTGGAGCATATGTTTATCCACTTGATAAATTGTTAAGTTAAATTAAACAAATGTTAACGAATACTCATAAAGGACGGTTGAGTGCCAAGGTCAACTGAAGTCAGCGTCGAAATTAATATGATTTATTAAGCACGACAAGTTTTGTCCTTGTATTGCTCAGTTGCAGTCGGAAAGTGTAATTAAACGTTCTCTGAGTGTCAAGTTAATATTGTTTTATTATGAACTGGCTGTCGTCGCGTTAATCATGATTCGTTTGTCTCCTTTCATGACAAAGGAAACAACACTACTCGAGTCTGTCAATTTGCCAGAAGTAATTCTGGTCCGGTGGATTTATTCTCCACTTAATACAGCTAACGCGTTGACATAATGGACACTTTTCGAAATGAGGTAAGCAAAGCCAGTAGGCAGGGTTCGATGTAAATAATCAAACTGGGTATCGATTGATCGCGTGCACTGTTCACCAATGTTGTTCAATTGCATTTTGCGAAGTGTGATACGCAGTTTACTATGTGTCATCGAGTATCTGGGTTTAAAGGCGCGAGTCGCGAGAACTGCACTATTAGTGCAAAACAATTATCGAAAAATATTGGTCTTCATCTTATATAAAATGCGATATATAGTGTATGCTAAACCGGTTAAAAAGCTTCAAATATCCCCATATTATACTTCTATCGTCCTACATTAAATGAAATGCGAGTCTCAATCTGAGAAAACGGGGCTTAATGCATGCGCGTAAAGTATCGTCTCAGAATACCCCGTGCAGTCATTACAGGCTAATCACTTTCCGCAAAACAAATTAGTTTCTCTAAGAAGAGACTTGCTTAAAAAAACACACAAGCCGAAAGTGTCGTCCCTGATTAGCCTGTGCGGGTTGCACAATTTACCACATGTATAGTCCCCGTTACAACAAGTATAATCCCCGTTACCACCAGCATAGACATAATAACAACAAGTTCAGGCTCCGTTACAACAAGTCAAGAGCCCCTTTACCATACGTATAGCTCCCAGCACCACAAATATAGGCCCTGTTACCACAAGAACAGCCCCCGTTACTACAAGTATAGCCCCCGTTGCCACAAGTATAGCCCCCTTTACCAAACGTATAGCCCCCCCCCCAGTTACCACAGGTATTGCACTGGCCTTTGTTCCCAATTTACAAACAAAATTGTTATTTTAGGTTATATACTTAAACAATTCTAATTCGTCTGTGATATTTTCTTCAGGTCAATCAGGGTTACGGCTGCGCGTTCAGTCGGAGTCCTTCTCGCCGCTTCCGGATGTCGTGCCGACGACGCGTGACCGAGCGCGCTCACTTCCGGACGTCGAGTCGCTCCGCATGCAGCAGACTCAGGAGAAGCAAGTGGGCAGTGAGCTCCGACGGATCAGCGACGACTTCCACATGGCACGCTGCCGGCGTCGGGTAGGTTGTTCCGTTACGTTTTTAGAAGTTGTTATGGTTTTGAGTTGCATGAATTTGCCAAGTGCGTCAAGATGTGTGCAGTACCTGTTTTGATGTGATCTGTGACGTTTCTTGGTTTAGTATTTAAAGCACATTGACGCATTTGAAATGATATGATGTAATAGACTGGACAGAAATAACCATATCTACAGTTTGAAGATAAAAGAGGGAGTACAAAATAAAGAATACAAGTAAATAAAACCAAAACACTTTCATGAATCAAGATTCGTAAGAGAGCTGCTACAGGAAGTGAAAGTGCATTACTAGTAACAGTACTTACGCTCAGTTCATTTTGTCGGCATAGACACTATTGATCATAATCATAAGAACCACGCCTTTAAGATGGCGTGCAGACAGACATACCACAATTGTATGTTCTGAGCCGGGAAACAGACGCGGAAAGAGTGTGCGCGCAGTGACTCATCGTTAATTTGCAGACGTCATTTCGGCGCGCTTGAAGAAAATCAAACAATATAGATCACTTATCATTTGATTTATTACCAACGGTTAAAGAGACTAAAAATACAAGTGTTAGATAAGGCGCTATAATTAATTAATTGTATCAATATAGATCGCTTTATTTATAAGGCAAGTGTCGAGGTCATGTTTCAGCGATTATGTGTCATTCATACTTTAGTAATATTTAATTGTTTATCTTAAACTTAGGAATCTAATGCAACTATTCACCGGGTATTTCGTGCGCTCAGTTTGATATGCATATAATATTTTTATCATGTTAATGGATTTAAACATTAAAATACAGTAGTTAACTTTTGGCATGTTGAATTGCCTTTTTTCCGAATTTTCTGAAACGCCAATATTGTACGACCACGAAAATCGTGATTATTTATTAAACCATAAATCAACTATTTAATTGTAAGTGTGGGTCCGTAGTTTACAAGTAGTCGGTTTATTTTGTTTTCCTCTTAAGCGTATTATTATTTTGTTACCCAATTTTGATCGTAGGGGCTTATTTTGGTAGGCACGGACTGTTAACCACTTGTGGCAATCAAACACAGTGCTCCCCGGGGGTCGACTCGAGGTCTAATGCGGTTTCAGAACGGGTCGCCCCCTGCAAAGAAATCCGCGTTTGCAAACCAGAGCCCAAAGATTGAGACGTAATTACAAACAAAAGATTAAACGATATTTTCAATAGGAACAAACAAAGCGCACTTTAAGTGAGCGGACTTTTCGTTGCGACGAGATAATAATAACGCAGATGTAATCAGCTGGAAGTTATTGCATTAATTTCTTCAAATATCGCAATGAGTTTCCCCGCGAATCGCAAACAGCGCGCCCGTCCAATATCGCGACTGTCGCCACTCTCGGCGAGCCTCGCTTTGTTCGTGCTTCACGTGCAGGCACGATGACTAAGCGACTTGCGGAATATGGAATCAATCGTTTGGCGACTGACAGTGGAATCTTATAACTTAATAGACTCGTATAAGACAATGCGCGGTAACGTTATATCGTTTAACGCGCGAGAGTGGAAAATATCTGTTTAATTGAATAATGTACGGGCTTTCAACTTCTGATTAATGTATTTTGCTTGAGTAAATATTGACAATTTAATCTCAAATGGACACGCGGGTTCTGTGAGGCTTATGTAATAATTCAATGGATTCAATGAGTTTTTCTTTGTTATTTATTTTATATGACCTTTCAATTTGATATATTCTTCGCATTTCAGCAAACGGATTAAGATTGTTATAATCTTCGTTGTTTAAAAAACGGCAACGAAAAAACAAACAAACAAACTGTTTATTATGAATGCTGGTTGGGGGTAAATGATGATTAAGAGGATGGTGGTGGTGGTGGTAATGATGATGATGTTGTTGATGATGATAATAATGATGATGATGATGCTGATGATGATACTGCTGCTGCTGATGATGATTTAATTTGCAACAGATAGGCCTACAAACGATTAAAAAACATGTCACTTGTTAGACTTACGTTAGTTTTTAACGCATTTCAGAACCAAGGCTACTGGGCGTCACTACGGCGTTACGTCTCCAGCAGTCCGATATTTCGTCACATCCGGCCCGATGATTCATGACGTTTAAATAGATTTGATCCGGTCTTCTGATTCGCTTCAAAGCGACGAGACGCTTCATGCGTCCAGTGATGACGTCATTATGTGACGCCATCGTTTGACGTCATTGCTACGGTTAAAAGGCTACTTTGCACCATCGCGTCCACACCTGATGACATCAGGGATGAGATTGACTTGGCCGTTGTGCATACGACAATGACGTTATAATTTACGTCAGATTTTTCATCTTTACATGTTTTCCGTTTAAAAGCAGACTTGTAATATCCATATTCATGAAGCATTATAATCACGCTTGTTTGGTTTAAGTTGTGTTTTTTTTTGTACGATGTTTGGCAACCAATCATGATTGAAGTTGACATTTTGTAACATTAACGTACTCCACTGATTTGATGGACGCGAAAATAAAATTGTCAGAATATATGTTTGAGATGATTTATTGGCACAATATTAATTATGCGTGTATTTTGAGATTGGTTATGGACCAATATTTTACACTTAAAGCATAATATCAACACGTTTTGTCACTTATTTTTACATAAGTGCTGAGGCCAGACCTAAATAAATGTATGTTTTCGATGTTTGGCTTTCGAATGACAAGACCAACTACTATTAGGGTAATTACATAAACAAAATGTTGCTTTGTCATCCGTAATACGCAGAGATAGAAAACATACATTTGAATTAGTCGGCCTATTGAACACCTCTTTACCTAGTCAATAGTCCAATGAGTTCCTGATTTAAATCGTGTGTATTTTCAATGTATCATACAAGTAGTTTAGAAAGCAAAGTAAGCAAAACCGTCAAGGTTTTGTGCTGTTAAAAAGTTTTCAATTGATCTCATTTTTAAAGTGCCCTTCTTTTAGAAGGAAATTAAGTTTGTGTACATGTGCTTCTTATTTTTAAATTATTTTTGCTCATATTTGTGTATAAATATTTCTGTCATGAAATGTTTATTTATGGATAATTTTCCACTTTTATGTCGGTTATTTTGTCAAGGTAAACATTTGTAAAACAAACTTTTACTAATGTTTTATGCGCTTTGGTACTGTATATGTAATTGAATTTATCATGTAATCTTAATCTTAATAATTTAAACGTATAGTATACATCTAATTGAAAAATTAAATGTAATAAACTTGTTTGTGGTTTTCCTCATTGAACATAAACTTAAGAGATATAATTAAATGTTTATCAAGTTTAAGCCATCTTAAATTGGAAAAGGTCAGTTTCTTCATCTAAATTCCGTTCGCATGGTGATATTAATTAATTTGAGTGTTCTTTTTTATATTTTAGGTTTTACACATTTTGTGTTCATAAACAGGAAATTTTATTTTTGCATAATCTCTGGCAAGTTTGGTGCATTGCTTATTTGATTGCTCGCATTTTCTGTGCTTGGTGCTCATTTTCAATTCAAATCGATCCGCATACATATTTGTTTCTACCTTTTTTTATTCCATTAGGGCTATTATATGTTTCACCAACAAATCACAGATACGAACTTTGAAAACGAAAATGCATGCGGTAAACACTTAACCGTCGTTCTTGTTCATTACGTTTTTTATTATGAGACCAAACTGTTTCGTACATGTACTTTAACATCTTCCTTTTTATGCTCCCACAAAATTTTTGGGGGAGCATATAGTCGCCGCTTCGTCTGTCCGTCCGTGCACAATTTTTGTCCGGGCTATTTCTCAGCAACTAATGACCAGAATTCAATGAAACTTTATGGGAAGCTTCACTACCAAGAGGAGATGTGCATATTATCAGCGGGTTCTGGTCGGATGATTTTTCACAGAGTTATGGCCCTTTGAAATTTTCCATTAACTGTACATATAGTGCAATTCTTGTCCGGGCTATTTCTCAGCAACTTATGACCGGAATTCAATGAAACTTTATGGGAAGCTTCACTACCAAGAGGAGATGTGCATATTATCAGCCGGTTCTGGTCGGATGATTTTTCACAGAGTTATGGCCCTTTGAAATTTTCCATTGTACATATAGTGCAATTCTTGTCCGAGCTATTTCTCAGCAACTTATTACGGGAATTCAATGAAACTTTATGGGAAGCTTCACTACCAACAGGAGATGTGCATATTATCAGCCGGTTATGGTCGGATGATTTTTCACAGAGTTATGGCCCTTTTAAATTTTCTATAAACTGTACATATAGTGCAATTCTTGTCCGGGCTATTTCTCCCCAGCTACTGACTGGAATTCAATGAAACTTTATGGGAAGCTTAACTACCTTAAGGAGATACGCATGATATTAGTGGGTTCTGGTTAGATGATTTATTTAGAGAGTTATGGCCCTTTGAAATTTTTAAGTTGCTAAACCATCCATCGTATTATTTTTTCCAAAGTTATGCCCCTTAAGACGTTTCCTTTTATCTGATTATATAGTGCAATATTGTGACAAAAAAACAACCTCTGGGGAGCATCACCCGTCTCCGACGGTTTCTTGTTCCTGTTGTTAAACTGTGTACTGTCACTTGAGTCTCCCGGTAAAACCGAATCACTAGTCCCATTGACCAGCGTCATGCGAAAATGGGTATTTTGCCATTTTCGTCTAGCGTTGCCTCTGGCCAGACTGCGCAGGTGGAGGTGCGTTGGCCGCATATGACATAAGACCAATTTTCGCATGACGCGGCTCAATTCATAAAAAAAACATTGAATCTTTATGTCTTTATGACTGTCAGACACTGTAATTCTTATTTTTTTTAACACAAACATAATAACTTCAGAATTTACATCAGTCCTTATAGTTCAGTCAAAGAACTAAAGGCATAAAACATGGTTTAACAATAACAATACATGGAAATGGACCACAGGTGTTCGTTATGTAGGCATCCACAGACGGCTGTTGAAATCATTTCAAATACAGCTGACAATTATGATTGATTTTCCTGCACATTCACAAACGTGAATTATTTTGCTAGCATAAACACAGTTTTATCATTTTATTGCAGTGCTAATGTAAATGGATGCTTCGTTGAAGCAAGCATAATAAACATTTAACAACGTGCTTTTTGTAAAATCCATTTGAATATATTTTATTTGTTTCACTGACTGTATTTTACATGTACATGTATGTGCAATGGACGTATTTTGATGACAGTATTCTGTTTCTTGTACAAAGTTAGGTTTGTAATAAAACATTGCTTTTGTTAAGCGTATTTCCTTTATTAAAATGATGATTAAAAAAACTCGGGGATAAATGTTGTACTTTTTGAAAATTTGAAAAGAGATTTAAAAAATAAAAGAACTGGAATAAACTTAATCCGTGTGATGTTATTTATTTTAAGCTGTGGTAGTTCATATGAACCGTTCAACGACAAAACATATGCGCCTCGCTTTGGGAAAACGGGTCCTAATGCATGTGCGTAGAGTTTCGTCCCAGATTAGATCCCTTTACGACAAGTGACCGATTGCCATATGCACCGCTCGCATGATAAGTTTAAACGCAAATCAGGCCCCGTGTTCACAAAACATTTTTTACAATCGAAAATCGATTTTGCTTGTCATTGAGAATGGATTTCCATTGTAGTTGATAGGCAAAAATGAAAATCGATGTCAGTTAAAATCGATTTTTGATTGCAAAATTGTTTTGTGAACACGGGGCCAGAACGCCTTGGAACGGTCAATTCAAAGTAAAGGGGATTTAACCCGGCACTTGGTTCAAATTAGCCTCGAGAACGGGTAACCTCACTACTCCGCTATCGAAGCGCATGCGTGTAATGATTCATTGACTTCTAACCTGCAAGGTAAAGAAGAAATTCGATTTCGGAATACTCCTGGCGTGTGCCATTAATCGTTAAATTTAAGTCCCAGACAATGTTAGAAATGTTCATCGTTTTCAATACATGTAGTACGTCTCGATTGCAAGTGAGTAAGTTTAATGTCTGACGAAAACGTTCACATTTGTAAACGCAATAACAAAATGTCATACTTAGCAAAGATACGAATCTGACATAAAAAATTAACAAATCCATTCAAGCTTTAAACTGTTCAACAATAATCTTGAGCAGCTTCACATTAGCAAAAAGAAATTGAACAAACGTAAACGTTTCAGACCTTCCAAAAAAGACCATTATTTGTTTTTAGTTCACAGTAGAAAATTTCAAACAACACACCGGGTTCATTAACATCGAAGGGCGTCTACATTTTGCAATGAACGTATTATGTTCGTCTGTACGCATTGACCGCAGATTACACTTCAAAAAAGGTGCAACACCTCTAGCAGACGAGTTTTCTCTGACCCAAAGTGCACTCTGGTGTATATTTCCGCTATAAATCCACAATTTACACCGACCATGTCCCCTAAATGTAATTTATTAGACGATATGGCGGAAGGGACGCATTAGAGCCGCTATAAAGTGGAAACTTAAGACAAAATAAAGCGTGCTTTAAAACATAATGTAGCCGTTTTCGGCTCAAAGTGGGTTATAAGTTATGGGCTTATACCATATGCGAACAGCGTAGCTCCAGCCCAGTCTGGTCAGGAGCTACCCTGTCCACTAATGAGACCACGAAACCGTGCGTGACTATAGCGGACAGGGGGCTCCTGAACAGACAAACATAAGACCCATTTTCGCATGAAGCGAGTCATTTATTATTGGAGAACTTTGGATTGCATTTTCTTCGGATTCGTACAAAAGTCGATCAACGGATCTGTTCAAATCTATTCATATAAACAATTGAATCTACATGCATTATGTATTTTTTTCACACCATCAAAGGTGACGCGGACTGTATCTTGGCTTATTAGGTGTTAAAAAGTTTAATGATTTTAGCGAAAATGCTCATCATGAAACGTTACAAATTATAATACACGCAATACAGTTAACAGAAGGTTGACATATGCCATTATACATTAAGTTGTCAAATCCAGTCTTGAAACTGTTAATTACACTGTCGCAAGCAGCTTGCCTTTATCAAAAACAATGTTTCTTCAAATTCAAACAATCTACCATGTTAACTTGAAAAGCTTACATGAAAAAATCCCGAAACAAAAACACGTGTAACAATTGTTTCACAACATACAGCGATTAAAATAAAGCCCCGCGTCAGCATGACGAGTCGTCTTTTTTCCAGCATTTTTTTATGTCCGTCTGTACGCATGTACCGCAGATTACACTTCCATTAACTTTGCAACACCTGTACCAGACGTGTTTGTACTGACCTTTACTGCACTCCGGTGTGTTTTCCCTCCATTAACCCTCAATTAAAACCGACATTGTCTTCTTAATGTAACTTATAAGCCGATGTGGCGGAAGGTCGCCAATAAAGCGGCAATTAGACAAAACAAAGCGTGGTCGATATTTAATAACATAATGTCACCGTTTTACGCGTAGGAGAAAAGGAGATGAAAACACGCTACGTTGCAAATTGTTTATCTTATCGCAAAGCTGGTAAATTATGATTGAAATGTAATTTTTAATAATACCGAGAAGGAAAATAAATGGTCCATACAATTAGTGAAGTACTCCAAATGTGATTGTATTGTTCCGAGGAAATCGATAATACTCATTTGATTTACTGACATTCGTGATTTCAAAACTCAACAACAAAAACCAAAAACATATTATAAAATATTCACAGAGCTGATTATAATCGAGTGCACGGGTCCTTTGGTTGAACTTCTTTTTTACAAGTCATAATTTGTAACACACCTGCAATGGGAAGGATCTCATTTGGAAAGAATGAAAGACCATTGTCATCACGTTTTATTACTGAAATATCCAAATGCGTCGAATCGTCTTTAAGGTGTTTTATATTCGATTTAGGGAATTTGGGTTATAATTATCATCAGCTTCGTACAGAATGTGGTGCAACGAATCCGTTTAAAACCATGTATATACAAATTGAAGTAATGAAGTAATGTTTGACATTTCCCGACTCGTATATATTGTTTTATCAAGTGTCTTCAAGATGAATGATTTGAGCGCAAGTTCTCAACTTGAAACGCTTCAATACACGCAGTACAAAAACAAAAACAAAAAACAACCACAGCAAACTGAAGGTTACCAGATGTCATAATCATTATATTGTCATATCGGGCTTTGAAACAGTAAGTAACGATTTAACAGGCAGTTTCCTTTAAAAAAAAGCATGTTTTCGACAAATGCAAACATTACAAAAATAAAATAAAAAAATAGGTCAATTTACATAAAGACATGAACATTTTATTTCTGAATAAAATCAAATATTTGTTTTAATCGCGTTACACCGTACATGTAAAATAAAGCAGCGATTTGATTAACATGGACATGCGTGCATTTCTAACAAACGTATTGCGTTCACTTGAACTCATTGAGAGTAGATCATATTTCCATTAACTTGCAAAGCTTGTATCAGCCCTTGCTGCACTCTGGTGTATATTGCCGCAATTAACGGACATTTAGCACCGACACTGTCTCTTAAATGTATCTTTTATGACCATATTTAAATTATATAGGTCGCAAACGTGGAATCATTAGACAAAATAAAGCATACCGGTATTCGATATTTAATAACATAGTGTTTATACCGTTTCACAGAAAGTATGGAGATGAGAACACGATGCAAAAAGCTGGCTCAGATGGTTTGTTAATTATAATGTTAATTTAAAGTCTACAATACTCCTAACTGATAAATTATTTAGCCATTCAATACTTGCATTGCAACAAATGAGAATATATGTGACACGTTTTATGACAAAGTCAATAAATCTAAATAAAGTGCTTAATCTTATAATCAAAGCAAACATACGCATTTTTCCCTAAAAGCACGCGTTTGTTACAATCGTTTCACCACGTACAACTATTTAAAAAACAACAGTCAGTTGATTAACTAGAACATCCGTGTATTCCAAATTAACTTATAAATATGTTTGTCTGTACGCATTGACCGCCGAGTACTCTTCCATTAACTGTGCAGAATCTGTAGCAAACTAGTTCCGTTTGGCATCTCCCGCCTAAATAGAACGTTTCAGCCGTTATTTTGGACGAATGCCAATAGAACAGAAAACAAGTGCAAAAAGTTTAAATAAACCGCGGTCATATAACATAAGTTTACTGTTTTCCCCGCACAAGAAATGGAGATGAAAACGCGCTACGGATGCGATTGCTTGTATCGGATATTTAAAGTTAATTAGGACCTTTATGTAATGTATTTTATCCTATTTCCAGATGAAAATCGATAGGATAACACCGATCGTATAAACTTGAGCTTTATCCTATCGCTATTTTTAGATCATTTGTGGGTTTTTCCAAAAATTGACGGAAGAACAAAATTGTCAAAAAATGCGATATTTGATGATTATTAATGGAAAAAAGGTAGGAAATAATAGGATACATAGAATATGATGTAAGTTTTGGATAAAGATCAAGTTTATCATGCTCGGCAAGCTTCGCGCTAACATGGTTCTAAGCCTCGCATGATAAACTTGATCTTTATCCAAAACTCACATGGTCCCTAACTTGTTAGATCTAAACACTAAATATAATATAGTATCATCATCGTCGTTGTCCTCGTCGTCCTCGTCGTCGTCGTCGTCCTCCTCGTCGTCGTCGTCCTCCTCGTCCTCGTCCTCCTTATTCTCCTCCTCATCCTCCTCGTCGTCGTCGTCCTCCTNCAGGTGGTTAACGTGCGTGTGTCCGTCGATGTGTTTGAGTCTTACAAAGAATGAATCACACCATAATTATAATAATAACTGTATTGGTATCAACGAGCATTGAATAAAATTCTCAAGCAAACCACATGAATTTTTTGTTAATTATTTTTTTGACAGAAATTTTAATCTTCATTTAATTTCTTTCCATTTCACCTTCATTTATTTCCATGTATTGGCATTAACGTGTAACTGTGTAAATCCTTACCTCCCCCGTCTATATAAGCAAATGTTTGAAGCGACGAAGCAAATTGCCAATCGATACACCTTTACTGCATTAGCCTTTTACAGGAAATGTCACGTGTCAGTTAAGTACACAGTACTACAATACTCCCATTTGAGTCATAACCACATTTATCTTGATTTCGAAACAGAAGAAATATGTTTGCGTGGATTACTTCGGATATTAATGTATTTCATGCCTACGGTAATTCAATCTTAATTTTGTTTGAACATTGGACATTATTATTAGTTAGTAACGAAAATTAATATTTGACGAATAATAATTGTTTCACGATATTTCAATTCTACCTACCACTGAACTACGTCTTATTCAATGCTTTTAACCTAAATTCTTGCTATTAAAACCACGAACGCTAAACAAGTGGGCAACAACGACAAAAGCTCTAAACCACTCCACAGACTAAGATTACTCTTACATAATACAAGCACATCCTGGGCCAGAATACAATAGAAATAGCCGCTTTATTTCACTCCGCCATGTGCACTATCAACGTAGTTACGCTTGATAGTGTAGTGCAATTTCGACATCCCATTGGTGAAGCTTCATTTTCCCTTCTATTAATAGCCTCAGATTATGAATGACCTGTACGTAAAAATACTACGTGAGTGACGTAGCACAGAGTGGACTATTTTAACCATTCATAATATAAACATACTCTTCCGCGACATGTATAGTTAAAAAAATGTTTGTTTTTTTACTTTTACTATATACGAGCCGTTTAAAACTATTCCATTTAACACAATATTAATATGTGGTATAATGTGTTAATTTGTAAATGAATATAGTTCAAGAACTGAAACCGCGCCGCAAACTCTTTTTTTGCGCGTATGCTTACAGGTTAATAGGTTTCTAATAGCTAAGACACTCGAGGTCGAAATTCGCGCTAGTAACCTTAGTCGTTCGCAAGCGAACAACTAAAAAAAGAGTACGTCGTTATAATCAGTTCGACCGTTATTTAGTATCACTAATGCGGATCAATGGCGGAACAACGGAAATACTTGCATTTTCATAAATTACTGCACGAGCGGAAAATCTGTCACCATTATATTACGCCACATTTCCCGATTCAACGGTCTGGATTGCTTTTCGAAATAATAAAACAATATTAAAAGTGAAAATTTCGCCTCGGGAATGGCAAAATAACGAAATCCACACCAGCAAAACGGGTTTGTTTTACGGCTTTCGGATTTGAAATCAGACTCCTGTCAAAAAGCGTTGAAACATCGCGGACAGTAAATATTAATAAAACCGTATCAATTACGGCCCGTTACGCGTTCTTTAATTGAATTGACTTTCTGCGCTTTTATTTCGTTAATATGTTTCCCAGAAAATAGAATTACGAATCTAGTACAATTCCGGTGACAATCCACTTCGCATTAGCTTACTTCATACAGCGGAAACTGCAATAATTATGGCATTAATTTTAGTAAAACAACCTTTAAAAATGTCATTTGTTATTTATTGGCCAATGCGCATAATCCTCTCGATTTCCAAGATCAGATGAAAAGCGGAAGTGTACCTGGAATCCTGATGCCGTAATGCAAACAAAATGCCGCGAGGCAGTCCTCATTTTAACGCTTAGGTTTTTCGACAACCGACAATTGTCAAAAAGGCTAAAACGATTCTATGTTTCGCGTGGGAGAGAAATGTTTGGATCCCTGAACTTGAAAATATTATTGAACGATTTGTTTGAAGGGAAATGAAAAATAAACAAGTAAGCACCCTATATGAAGATTTTACCTGACAATTTTGCAAGTTAACATTTACTTTAACTTATACCATTACCATGAATAAAATGCGCAATTATTTCGACGGACTATCTCATTGGTCAGTCGGTTAGCGCAGTCGTTGGTACGACGGCTTCACACTTAGGCGACTACCGGCAGGTTCATTTCCCGCCCCCGGCGCATGTGAGCTTGATTGGTGTTGCCTTCTGGTACTCCGTTTTCCTCTACAGCACAAGGCCTCCATGTAGCTATAATTCAAAATAAGTCCCAGTTTTCGAGAGTGTAGTACGTAAATTAGGTAGGCGTGTTGGGAAACACTCCGGTTCCTCAATAACGTAGCCTCATTTATCATAAGAATCCATAAACTTCGAAATACACACACATTTCATGTCTTAATGGTAGGTTTTGAAAAACAGTTAACAACATATAACATTATAAATTAAGTTGTCAAATCCAGTATTGAAACTGTAAGTTACACTGTCGCAAGCAGTTTTCCTTTATCAAAACAAGATTTCGTCAAAGAGCTCACATTGGCAATTTGTTCCCGAAAAAAAGGTATTGTTACAATTGTTTCACAACATTCAGAAATAAAGCAACGCGTCACATTAAAAGTCGTATTTTTCAAACACATTTGTTTTGTTCGTCTGAACGCATTGACCGCAGATTAAATTTCCATTAACTTTGCATCACCTGTACCAGAAGTGTTTCGTCTGACCTTAACTGCACCACGGTGTATTTTCC
Organism: Dreissena rostriformis; assembly: GCA_007657795.1. Classification (NCBI taxonomy): domain Eukaryota; kingdom Metazoa; phylum Mollusca; class Bivalvia; order Myida; family Dreissenidae; genus Dreissena; species Dreissena rostriformis. The sequence continues at coordinate 54,536 of VMBQ01004132.1, read as the reverse complement.
CGACATTAACACACAATTAAAACCGACACTGTCTTCTAAATTTAACTTATTATCCGATGTGGAGGAAGGTCGCCAATAGAAGGCAATTTAGTGGAAACATAAGACAAAACAAAGCGTGGTCGATATTAAATAACATAATGTCACCATTTGCCGCTTTGGAGAAAAGGAGATGAAAACACGCTACGTTGCAAATTGTTTATCGCAAAGTTAGCTTATTATACTAGAAATGTAATATTTAATAATACCGCGATGGAAAATAAATGGTCCATACAATGAGTGTAGTACTCTTAATGGGATTGTACTGTTCCGAGAAAATCGATTATAATCATTTGAATTACTGACATTAGTGATTGAAAAAAAAACAACAACAAAAAACATTAATTTGTATTTAAATGTTTACGGAGCTGATTGATATTGAGTGCACGTGTCCGTTGTTGGAACTTCTTTTTCACAAGTCACATTTTTAAACACATCTGTAATGGAAAGGATCTAATTTGGAAAGAATGAAAAACCATTGGCATCAGCTAACTTTTTATGACTGAAACGCCAAAATGTGTTGCATCGCCTTTAAGGCTTTTTAGTCTTACATTCGATTTGGTGAATTTGGGATATAATTATCATCAGATTGTGGGCAACGAATCCGTTCAAAACCATGTAAATAAACAATTGAATAATGAAGTGATGTTTGACATAACCCAGCCGTATTTTGTTTTATCAAGTGTCTACAAAATGAATGATTTCAGCGAAGTTTCTCAGCTCGAAACGTTTCAATTCACGCAGTACAAAAAAGAAATAAAATAACCACAACAAACTGAAGGTCAACAAATGTCATATTGCATTATATTGTCAAATCTAACTTTGAAACAGTAAGTCACAATGTAACATGCAATTTCCTTATAACAAAACATCTTTTCGACAAATGCAATTGTCAGAAATATAAAATAAGGTCAATTAAAAAAAAAAACATGAACATTTTTGTTCTGACTAAAAACACGTATTTGTAACAATCGCGTCACAACGTACAAGTTTAATATAATATAGAAGTAAAATAAAGCAGCGAGTTGATTAACATGGATATGTGTGCATTTTCAACAAACGTATCGCGTGCACTTGAACTCAGTGAGACTTCCATTAACTTGCAACACTTGTATTAGACCTTACTGTAATCTGGTGTATATTGCCGCAACTAACGGACATTAAGTACCGACCATGTCTTTTAAATGTATCTTTTATGACCATATTTAAATTATATAGGTCGCAAACGTGAACACATAAGACAAAATAAAGCATACCGGTATTCGATATTTAATAACATAGTGTAACCGTTTTCCAGAAAGTATGGAGATGAGAACACGATGCGAATAGCTGGCTCAGATGGTTTGTTAATTATAATGTTAATTTGAAGTCTACAATACTCCTAACTGATACATTATTGAGCCATTTAATATTTGCATTGCAACAAATGAGAATACATGTGACACGTTTTATGACAAAGTCAATAAATCTAAATAAAGTGCTTAATCTTATAATCAAATTAACCATACGCATTTTCCCCTAAAAGCACGCGTTTGTTACAATCGTTTCACCACGTACAACTATTTAAAAACAACAGTCAGTTGATTAACTAGAACATCCGTGTATTCCAAATAACTTATTATGTTCGTCTGTTTTCATTGACCGCATAGTACTTTCCATTAACTGTGCAGAATCTGTAGCAAACTAGTTCCGTCTGACCTCTCCCGCCTTAATAGAACGTTTCAGCAGATATTGTGGACGAATGCCAATAGAACAGAAAACAAGTGCAAAAAGTTTAAATAAACCGAGGTTGATATAAAATAACATAAGTTTACTGTTTTCCGCGCACAAGAAATGGAGATGAAAACGCGCTACGGATGCGATTACTTGTATCAGATATTTACAGTTAANTCATCGTCATCTTGATTTTTATAACCATTTGAATATGTTTTCCTTCATATTTTATGAGCCGATGTAGGTTATGTTCGACAATACAACGACAAGAAACAAGAAACATGAGACAAGATAAACTTTACTTTTGTAAACGCCATGTTGTGTGTCAAAAAAGGACAACACATTTTCACGCTGGGCATACGGATACTTCGATAACGGATGGCACTTCGATACCAGCAAAAACAAAAGCCGGTTGCAAGAGGTAAGTTCCTGAGTTATTTTAATATTTATAATCTTAACATCAGTTTTTTACACACGGGACATGGTGGAGAGGATAAATGGTATATTATTTTTTTGTATTGTGACGAAAAAAAAGTTCGCCGATATATGGTAGATTTTTGCCCCTAAAAAGAGAAAATTCCATCGGAAAAAAAACATAAAGTGGATGATCAGTATACATTTCAACCAAATCAAAATACTGAGAAAAAATGCAAGAGAGTGCTTGCTATTCCAGCATACACAGCATTTTTTGCGTCAAATACTGAAATTGTGATACTATTCAATTAAATATGAACGAAGATAGAGCATGTTTTAAAGGGACTTGTTCACAGATTTTGGCATGTTTTGAAGTTTGTCATTAAATGCTTTAAATTGATAAATATAAACATCAGAACTAAAGAGCTACACTATAAAAACAAGAATAAAGTAAAAAAGGGGAAAAAAAAAGAGAAAAAAACTAAAGTTAACCACACTAAGGCTCGAACCACTGACCCATGGAGTAAAAGCCAAGCGCCGAAACCACTCAGCCATCCGTCGTCCTGTGTGTATGTGTGTAATTCAGAGTTTATGTTCGGGTCGTCGTTGAGTCTAAACGACTACATTATGTGCGGACCTGACCATCCGTCTTCACATGGGTTGCCATTTATTTTATACTTTGTATAACCATCCACGTGTTGTTAAAAAATATAACGATAACACAAGAAATCGAAATTTTTAAATCGTTTCTCGTCTGAGACGTTTTATAATTTTATCAATTTCTAACGATGATTTTTCGAAAACGAAAATGTATTTTCAGAATTAGTCTGCGGCATTATTGTTATTTCGCACACTGATGTACATTGTTAATTTATTTCTTGAATCTGTGACAAAAAGTTGGAAAAATCTCATTTTGATAAACTGTGAACAAGTCCCTTTTATAGGTGGTATGCATGTTGTTGCAGACACTTTGATTTCCGAGAAAGGACACGTCGGATAACGGAGACTCCAACAAATTGGGCACTCTGATATATACGAGTTTATAGTCTACTTGAAATGCGTTTATTAATAGCTATTCTTGCCAAAGTTTTAGCAATTTGAGCATGTAGAGTAATTAGTGTGCTTAAAAAAACTGAAACTTTGATAGTATTCAATGATATATAAACGAAAATAGAGCATGTTTTAATAGGAAGTTTGCATGATGTTGTAGATACTTTTATCCCCGTTAATGGACACGTCTGATAACGGAGATTTTAAACAAATTTGATACTTTTGATACGGTATAAACCGGCTAGATAACAAATGTTATACCAAGGAAGCAGACATCGAGCGGAATGTATAAAAGCTTTGACGTAACAATCGATATAAGACAAATAAATTGAAACTTCACATACATGCAAAAATAGCAGAAGAACTCACCTTCTTGCGCGTGGCTTTTGTTGCTCTCTGTTATCGAAGTGCCATCCGTTATTAAAGTATCCGTATGACCGGCGTGAATTTTACAGGGTTAACAATTTTATTTGTGAAAGATATAATCATGAGATCTTACAACCTTAGATGCGTTTTTCTGATCTCATAAAAGGAGAATTAAGAAAACTTGATTTAAAACAAATGCCACTATTGCATCATCAACTCATTTAAATTTGAAATTGCAGAAGAAATGCTTTAATTTTCACGGAACCTCACGTGAACCACTAATATAAAACATATTAATGTCCCTATGCAGAGAATTAGAAAAAAGTGTTTCTAACCGGGCGCTACAGGACGACGTTTTTATTAAAGTTTCTTAAATTTTATTTCTTAAGGGGCGTGATCTACATTCTGAGATCGTATTCCTGTGGGATCTGAGCGATGAAATGTGATGTTAAAATTGAAGTCGCATTCCTTGTAGTATAATTCAATCCATTATAAATCATCATTTGTTATTATGATTGTTAATGACATTTATTTCTATTATAACACATTAAATTACTTTTCTTTTTTGAAAACTCTTTTACGAACGTAATTTGCAGTAATGGACTTGCGATTTTCGTCAACATCACTAGGTTCCGCATACAAAAACATGCGATAAAACGTTCACCAAAAATTAATGTTTTTAGTGGCGTAGCTATATATGGGCATTGCAAGCCCGGGCCTTCAACTTGTTTTTGTCAACAGTAAATTATAAAAAAAGTAAAAAACGCAATAGAATTAAAGGCGAATGGGGTTACGGTCGGACGGGACAAACCCTTATTTAAGTCATACACTTAACGTCTGGTTCAATAGTGCCCGTTTAACTAAAAAAAAATACATTTCTACGACAGCAAATGTTTACAAACATTATTCACTACTGAGGAAGCTTTTTAATAGATACATTTATCTTAATATCTACCTTTCGTATATTGACTCGTTGACAGTATCTACGATAGGAAAATGGCCTGGGTCCGCCACTGAATATTTCACCAAGTAAACTTCGTCTGTTTTGTCTGTAAAATGACAAAAGAAACGATTTCCGCAAAATGTTTTTTTTTAGAACATTTTAATATACTGCATACAGTTTGGTGCAGAAAATGAATCGATTCCAGAAATAAAATCACAAACAATAATATGGCGAATACGGAAACTGCGGAATCAAATCAACTTATATATATTAGAACTAGACTAACACCTAATTCTATATGGCCTAGTTTTACATCGCAAATGTGAGTGTTTTGATTACAACATCTTCTTTTCAAAGTCCAATTAAGACTGACGTTCTAACTTCTGTTTATAGGTAACATATTTGCATACATGATAAGACAAATTTAGTATCTACTTTCGATGTGTGGGTTTTGTATTGGATTCAATTTCGTATGCATGTTAATTTTCCTCTCTAAAATGCGACATTAAATTCCTCCCACGACTCTTTTCAAAGGAAAACAGTCGCACAAACAAGAACAACATTGCGTGTCGCCTAATACGATTAACGGGAGTCTTGTTATAAGACAAATGGCATATGGTAGCAAAACGAAGCACGTCTTTCTTAGTCACATCCCCCACTCATTTCCGGGCCTCACCCCGGGGATCCTACCAAGGGGTTGGGTAACGACCTTAAAATGTTAGTGACGGCTCCTAAACAATTTCTCACAAGATGGTACAATCGATAACCGCACCAAATTTGCAAAGGCCTTTGTTTATTAGAAAATAGAAATATCCTTACGTCAGACTGGATATTGCGTTACAGTGAACAAATTTCAGATAACTCGGAAATAACACTAACATAAGCATCCCTCGAGACCTGTATATCAAATGTAGTAATATTTGTCGTGTTCTGAGAAAACTGGGCAAAATGCTTGTGCGTAAATTGTCATCCCAGATTAGCCTGTGCAGTCCGCACAGGCTAATCAGGGACGACAGTTTACGCTTTTATGGAATTTTTCGTTTAAATGATGTCTCATCTTAGCGAAAATCCAGTTTAGGCGGAAAGTGTCGTCCCGAATTAGCCTGTGCGGACTGCACAGGCTAATCTGGGATGACACTTCACGCAGAAGCATTTTGCCCAGTTTTCTCGGAACACGCAACATATTAATAGTCGTCAAAAAAGAAAATCCCCATGCCCTCCTTTTTCGTTTCTGTATGCTAATTTACAAATTTGACAAAAAAAAACAACATATTATTTCCCTCTCTTACGAATATGAGAAATTAATCTATTGGGAAATCATAAAGCATGATTTTACAGTTTAATGGTATCGTATGACAACGCAGTCACGATGAACATACATATTTACAAATGTTCTTTGAAATAGCACATAGATAGGGAATGATATTGAACTTAAAATACTTTTGTTTCAACTTTTCATTTCGGGCACGATGGTTGGATATTGCCTCAGAAGGAAAATGGCAGCTTATTTTAAATGGCATGTAACCGTGTTAAAAGCTACAATAATACATTTTAACGTGTATCATATCACAAAGAATGCGTTTTGAATATCTTCATCGAATCTGGCCCACTTCAATCATAGTTCGAGCTATTCCGAAAGCATCAACGATATAACCGTTTCTAACACTACTCGAGAAGTCATAAAAAAATGACGATAAATACATATTTCGTCTGATAAGCTGATCGGCTTTTCCCTCCGACAGTTCGTCTTCATAAGAACCCTAAAATACTTCTTCAGAGACACGTTATAAGTATACTTAAGACCGTTTCAAGACTTCGGCAATCGGCATCCCTTCTGTAAACACGCGTTTATTGTGTTTACTCCCCGTGGTCCCATCAAGTTATTTTTATTTAACTTTTAAACAACAACGCAGTCAGGACGTGAAATATAGAAGGACCAGGTGCGAGTGAGACAAACCATGCGCCCCGAGAAGCGCATCAGTCATCAAGCAGGTATTCATGTTTTCTTTCTTTTCAACGATGTACCGGTAAGCGTTTTCAATCGTGATACATCGACCAACTCCGGATGCAATAATCGCCGCAATGATCCAGAGTGAAGCGTTTTTGTTTATTTTGGGTTACATTCCACTAAACAAATTGTGTTTATTCAATTAGAGACGTGCACACGGAAAAAGGTGTTATTTGTAAATATTCGGTGCACTTAATAAATTTAGATCTTAAAATCAACAAATGGAAATAGCGGAATGACATTTCTTTTCTTCACCTGGTTTCTGTTAAATTTTATTAAACAGTTGTGTTTTGTTTAATTTCATTTTTTCTCGGTAGTTGATAGATGGGATTTTGTAAATGTACGCCCGGGAAAGTGAATCGATTAATAAAATGACTAGCAACATACACAATAATAAAACAAAAGTTTCCACAACAGTTTATGTTGTCACAACCGAAAGTTTTATTCATAACCGTAATTTTAACGCATCACAAAATGTTACTATTATATTTGTTTAAAAGTGGTCTGTGATGTCCGTTAATTTCCGTATGGGCTTGATTATCACCCGATCTTGTTCTTTGTCAACGAAAATAATCGAAGTCTTAATGGACAGTTACGGACAATATACCGACCGTGTTTGCTTACAACTGTGCAGATAATTATAAATTATATAATAAATATTTTTTTGTGACATATGTTTTGAATGCAGGCAGTTATTTAACACCATAAATAAACAAAATGTCTAAACGCAGCAAACAGTTGTGTTGTATGTGTATAATGTGTATCGCTGTCATACAACGAGTATGAAAATTCAAGTCAATTTTTGCTATGAAAGTTAGGTCATGCATTTTAGCGATCAACCCCAATGAAACACGGCACACTGTAGGCCTAACGTTTTGTTGTTAATTGTTTCGGTAAACGTATCATGCTTATTTTCACACTGAGCAGTGACTCACCCAATTTGATAACAATGCACAACCCAAATCAGCCGAACAAAACTTCTCAAGTCTAACAGCTCCAGATCAGATTTCGAATCGTGTTAAATCGATCACTTGCGCGCCTGTAGACGCCCCGATAGCCGACGGGCGCCGTCGCCGGGGTAAGGCGAGAACCGCCGACAATCTTCCGCCGACGTGGCACCTTACCTGTTAACCGGAATCACAATTGCCGCGAATAAAAGCAATAACAGCATTGAACGATCGCGCTGAGATCAGCAGACACGATAAACTATCAGCATACATATAGGGTGGATATGCTACTTGTCATAATTCGCTAACACAGACAGTTCGGTTATACAAAAATGCATTTGGAAGCAGTTTGTATTTCGTTTTGATTAGTCATACCCTCGGTGAGTAAACCGCAGGCAGACTCGTTAAGTTAGCTCCGGGAGACAAAAGCCTGGTAGCCGAGCCAAATTATGTACGCATGTGTTATTGACACGATTCGCGATACCCTTGACACCATTATCACTATAATTATACGTGCAGAAATATTTTAAGTGCAAACCAACAATAAAAAGTATATTGCATATTCTCGTTTATAACAGTATTTAAATCGTTCAAGGTAAAGGTTTACTGAATAATTGTAAGTATTGGCATCTACAAATATATAACAGTACCACCACCACCGCCGCCACCACCGCCACCGCCACCGCCACCATCAACATCACCACCACCACCGCCGTCGTAATCATCATCATTCTTCTTCTTAGTATTGTTATATTTATTACGCTTCATACTACTACGGTATATCGCCACCACCAACATCACCACCACCACCGTCATCATCATAATCATTCTTCTTATATATTATTTGTATCGGTAACAATTGTAACTTTTTATATTGTATATTGTATATAATGGTAATTATAATAGTCATTTATAATCTCATCATTAATGTTCATTGTATTATATACTCATGATAGTAGTTATCTCTGGCAAGAAATTTAAAAGAAACATATTAATCTGTTTCATGTTGTTGCCGATTTTGGAATAATGTTAATATTAGTTATACGAAACAAAGACATTACGTAAAAAATGCCACCATCGTCGAAAAAAAATCCCCATCGTCGTCATCATTATTAGTAGAACATGAACGGTGCCTATCACGTCGCTCTGTTCTGCTGATGTATTTATGACGGTTTCATGGCGACAACCAAGCATGCGTGTATAATACATTATCGAGAATAGATGGCACTTCAAGACCACCCACACACACTTCCATGGAGGCCGAATATACCCCCTACCTCTACCTCCTCTTCCCCTCCGCCATCTATCAGGTCTTTCTGTCGTTCGGTAGCGAAATAGCTCTTCTGCCTTTACAATGTTTCATTTGCATTTATAATGCGTTGAAAATTAGCGAAAGCCCAGCAACAATATAGAGGGATAAAGGGAGCTTTATTTAGAATACTAACTATAACTTCATAACTTAAAAAGCGCGCGTAAAAAACACACAAATGAATGACACATCAAAGTATATGCGCTCTGTAGGTAATGGAATAATGAAATAAATATATACCTGTTACTGAATTGATACTAACACATTCGTCAAGCATTGTTTCACATTCAAATTTATGCATACATACAAAACAAAGAAGAATATTTAATTACCCAAACTGAAAGAAAGGTAAGAAGGTAGTGTTTTATTAGTAGTACGTTAAGATTTCTGAATTGCCTTTCGCAAAATTGCATGTACATCCAAAAAGTACATAGGTGAACCTCTCGCGCATGACTTTAACGACCAACTTTTTTGCAACATAACCGTTCTTTCTATCACTTTGAGTGGACACATCGAAAGTTTAGGAGGGACTCAAACCATAACTGCACACTTCAGCTTAATATTTTACGATGACGTAACATCTTTCATTCTGGCGCGCGTGGTCATGCGTTGTGGGATTAAACATAGAATGATCAGTAAACCCAACCTCACTGGTATGGTGAAACACTACACTGGGAACTGGAAACCGAAAGAGAGCACCACCTTCGGTTCGTCTCGAGGATAAGCACATATGCCAACCTCTACGCTATACCTCATCGCAATTCGGCAAGTTCCGTTCCGTATCGAAACAAGGCGCTATAACTCTTGTCCAATATTATTTGGATAATCTTATCTGTTAATCAATCGCAGCAGTTGAGGACCGAGATCCGTTCAGAATCGAAACAAGAGGCTATTAATTTTATAAATATTAGTTTTCAAAAGACTTATCTTGGGCTGCATCACTGCAGTTAACTCGAGGATCGGAACACCTCTGCTATTATATTTTCACGGTTTATTTGTATTTGATCGAACTATGTTCCAGCCGGCATGCCGAAACGCGACAACGACTATAATACTTATTAAAATAACTCCAGATACTTTAGAATAAGATTTTTATGCTGATGCTGGAAATGACATTGAGGAAATAATTCCAATAAATAATATTTACAACGTAGATTGTCATATATATCAAGATCTTGATACAATTATTGACGCTTAGTGGCGTCTTACTACGTTAACAATTGGGGTAAATGGAGCGTGACTAAGTTATTTATGCACGAATCTTCTCTTTAGATTAAGATGCAGCAGATAAAGAGTTCGATTTTAGGGAATTAAAATTTGACAACCGACTTGTTTTCTTCGCAGGTCACGAACCACTTACAATCGAGACTCAACCATACACACGCTCCATCGGCTTTATCGGCCCATGGACACCAACGGTTGTATGCATACAGTACCATTTTCAATAAGCAGTTTGCATATAACTCTACAAACATAATATTATTATAGTATACTTATAGCAAGTGTCCAGTATAACAAAGAATAAATTGATTTATCAACAAATCGTTTGATTTGCCATGAGTAACATGGCATTGCGGGAATAAATCTAACAATTCCATTTTTAGTTGTTCGCTTGCGAACAACTAATGTTAAGAGCAAGTTTTGCAAGTCGGTCTGCTCTTAACTACGCTAAGAACGATAACCACCGCATCTGACTGTGCACACTGATTAGCCTGTTTATACTTCAACACTGGTACACTGCAGACAGTGAGTGTGTGTATGTAATCAATAGTGTTTAACAGCTTGTGCGACGACATTTGCCAGTTTGTCATTGAAATCTGTACATATTGGCTGCGTTCAGCGAAAACGGGGCTTAATGAATGTCAAATAAGTGGTGTCCTGTGCACACTGATTAGCCTGTGCAGTGCACACAAACTAATCAGGGACGACACTTTCTGATTTTATGGTGTTTTTCGTATAAAGAGAGTCTCTGGTACTGGGATGACAATAAATGCATTTGCATTAAGCCATGTTTTCCCAAAATGAAGCTTAAATTATCTTTTCTATTAATGATTTGAAAATACAAGATAAAAGTTATAATGACTTCAACGTTACCTCGCTGACAAGGCAAATAAACAAAATCACTTTTAAATCAAATAAACAACCAATGAGTTCTACATTTTTACCTTGTGACATTTTTTTAGTAAACATATAAAAGGGACCTTTTCACAGTTTGCCATAAAATGTTTCATATTGATAAATGTAAACATTGGATCTTTAAAGCTTCATACAAAAAACAAGAATAAAATTAAAGAAACACAAAAAAGTTACTCTCAACTGGGCTCGGACCACTGAACCCTGGAATAAAAGTCCATCGTTTAGACCACTCGACCATCCGTACTCATACAATGAGAGATGTATTTTATACTTTATATAAGCAATCCTCGTAGTATGAAAAATATAACGACAACAACAGAAGTCTCCAAATTATTAAATCGTTTAATGTTGTCAATTTACCGAAACGTGAAAAGGTCCTTGAATGAGTTTAATACACTGTCAGATCTTACATCATGTATAACTTACGGGTTCAGTGGTTGCCAGTTAGCCTGGGGCCAGTAGATTTAAGCCCAGGAAACTCAATTTCAAAAGTTGGTTACAGTTGAGCTAAAAAGCAGGGCAACTAGCTTTTTCAAAGCTTGAAACAACTCAATCAAATAAAACATTGAATACAAAATGGCTGTGGATCAATTAGGCCTAGGAAATGATTCAATTCCGGCTCACAACAAGACATGATGCATTAAAAGTCTGTAATGTCGGATAAATTGTTTCTCAATAATTTAAAGAAACTAAATAAAGTATTAGATACACATATACATGATTCAAGGCTTGTTATTCTTTAGTAAGGCAACCAAAATTCTAAAGATGGTTTCCATCGCAGCAACCAATTGCGAAAAAAAGAGACATATTGTTGTTATTTTGTCTAAGTTATCTCTATAACATAAATATGAGGATAAACAGTGCACCCACATCTCGACCTGTGCTTGAAGACATACTCTTTATAAATTTGAATGGGTTGTGTTCATTTCAAACTTGCGATATAAAAGCTATGACATAATTTTGAAAACTGAGTTGCGTCTAGGATTATGCAATAGCGAACAACTTCAGTGCCTTCAGCGCTTTTATTTATATTTCATACGTCTCCTGCTTGGTAGTAAATGAATACACATTACTCGTTCTGATCCTTTGCTTTCATTTTCTAGATAGCAGTCGTTTCACTCTTCAGCGTTTTTGACAGCGATAAAGTATGATAATTAACGGCTATAATATATTGCCTTCGTGCATGTAACTCGCAGAGAAGCGTTATCAGATACTGATTGCTCCTTATGAACCGCGTCATGCGAAAATAGGTCTAATGCCATATGCGTTTTGAAAGCGAGTATGATAATCTACTGCTTGAATATTGACTTAGTGCATGCAACTCTCACTGACGCGTTCTTAGGTACGGATTACTCCTTACGAGCCGCGTCATGCGAAAATGGGTCTTATGTCATATGCGTTTGACAGTGATACAGTATGACAATACACTGCCAGAATATATTTCATTCGTGCATGTTACTCACAGGGAAGCGTTCTAGGATACTGATTACTCCTAACGAGCCGCGTCATGCGAAAAAGGGTCTTATGCTATATGCGACCAGCGTAACTCCAGAACAGGCTGCGCATGCGCGTTTTCTGGTCAGGAGATACCCTGTCCGCTAAAGAGACAACGAAACCTTGTGTAAGTTTACAGCGGTAAGTGTAGCTCTTGACCAGACTGCACTGGAGCTACGCGGGTCGCATATGTCATAAGACGAATGTTCGCTTGACGCGTGTCTGATCATTTATTCATCAGTATGCGAGACCAACTGAGTCAATGGCATACCAGCGGCATTAAGTCACCGTCACTCGAGTAATTTGCTGCAAACCGTGCAGGCTAGGACAATAAAGATGTTCCAAAATATTTTGATCAGACAATTGTGAAAACTAGGATTTCATTTGACATGTTTATTAGTGAGAAAAATACGATTGGCCTACATATATATATATCTGGATATGAATTACTTGGTGAACAGAAAAATATGAAATACAAATTATATAAATGCATTTTTACGTGATGTGTTTAAAAGCTTCACAGACAATGTGAAACACAAGGCTGTGATAAGTAAAGTATATGTCAAGTTCGGGAACATAATCGTATTGATATACAATATTATCTCGTGCATAACGTGTTCGTGTTTGAAGACATTATATAGTGAATCATTGAAACAGAAGAGATTCTGTCATTCATCTGTATGCGTTCCTGGAATTCTTGTAATTCCATGCTGATTTGTGACCGCTTCAGACACTGTGATAAAATACACATAATTGAAATTACATTTCTGAGAAGGTCGCTTTATTGCTCACGCGAGACCCGGTATTATCGATGTCTTTGTTATCTTGTTTACTAATGTTAAGTCAATATTATTAGTGTTACTTATGATTTTAATTACTTGAATACGTGTTCAGCCACTCAAATTCATTATGATTGAAGAGAATATATTAATAAAATAGTTCTATTACTGTTCTGTTCAACCTGTTTTACATATGGAATGAACTGTATCAACGAGTACACATATTTAGTGAAATCCTAATATATTTAAGTACGTGTTGCAGCTCAGTTTACGTGAATGTATCAAATAGCAAACAACGTAAACATCGTGTACTAAAAGCTTCATTTGTCCAGCGATGTAATTAAAGACAAAAACAGAGGTTGAGATACGGAAACAATTCCGTAAATATTATCGACAAACTCATTTGTGTCAGCAGACTGGGTAACATAATTATACCGCCCTTTTTGACACTTTTGTCATCGTGTAACCTACCTGCCAATAATCAACCCCATGGAGAAAAAGAACCTATATTGGTTTTTTAACCCAATGATAGAAATTAACCGGAAAGAAAACAATCAACATTTATGTCATTAAGAACCTTACCTGGATAATTGAATTAATACAATTGCGTGATTCGTGCTCAGATAGAGCATTGATATCTGTTGTTTTTAGCGTTTTGCAATCAATGCGGAGATGTCATAACGCACAGCGCAATTGTTAACAAAGTGCCAACAAGGGTAGCTTAGTGCACCGAACAAAATACGAAGTTTAGGATTAAAAAAGCGTATCACAGGTCAACATGGCATCAGGTGCATTGGATGCACAGCTGTCATCGCTGATGAAACATACGCATATTCATGTTCGAATTTGAAAAACCTTCACACACAGATCCACGGAAAAGAGCACACAATACATGGGCGGATCCAGGATCTCTGATTAGGGGAGGGGCGGGATATTGAAAGATTTGCTGGGGTCTTGGGTGGCCGCTAGGGGCCCTGGTGGGTGCAGGGCTTTGCCCTGCTAGGGGGTCCAGGGGGCGAAGCCCCCTTGTAAGCTCCATGATTTTAGTGATTTTGAAGGCTTTGACAACCACTTCTCAAGCATGTCACGCCTTATGTACTTTCACCAAAGTACCTTCTTATAATGCCAANCGCCTTTTTTGACACTTTTGTCATCGTGTAACCTACCTGCCAATAATCAACCCCATGGAGAAAAAGTACCTATATTGGTTTTTTAACCCAATGATAGAAATTAACCGGAAAGAAAACAATCAACATTTATGTCATTAAGAACCTTACCTGGATAATTGAATTAATACAATTGCGTGATTTGTGCTCAGATAGAGCATTGATATCTGTTGTTTTTACCGTTTTGCAATCAATGCGGAGATGTCATAACGCACAGCGCAATTGTTTACAAAGTGCCAACAAGGGTAGCTTAGTGCACCGAACAAAATACGAAGTTTAGGATTTAAAAAGCGTATCACAGGTCAACATGGCATCAGGTGCATTGGATGCACAGCTGTCACCGCTGATGAAACATACGCATATTCATGTTCGAATTTGAAAAACCTTCACACACAGTTCCACGGAAAAGAGCACACAATACATGGGCGGCTCCAGGATCTCTGGTTAGGGGAGGGGCGGGATATTGAAAGATTTGCTGGGGTCTTGGGGGCCGCTAGGGGCCCTAGTGGGTGCAGGGCTTTGCCCTGCTAGGGGATCCAGGGGGGCTTCGCCCCCCTTGTAAGCTCCACGATTTTAGTGATTTTGAAGGCTTTGACAACCACTTCTCGAGCATGTCACGCCTTATATACTTTCACCAAAGAACCTTCTTATAATGCAAAAAAAGTGCATAGTTTAACTTTATACGTAATACGGATGGATATAGCCAGAAGAAATTCTATAAAGAAGAACACACTGACGGTTATCAGGCTAGTGGCGAATACAGCAGGGAGGGGGAGAGGATGAAAACAATCTTTGTTGACATAAAATGCAACGAAAAGAGAATCAATGTGCAAAAAGAGGGATACATCATAATTGCAAAGTTCGACTTGAAAAACCGGGCGACAGAGAGTCGAAAGTTAAAACATTTATCGATTGTCTGTGATTAGTGGGTAACGTTGTGTACGAAAAAGAAGAAAAATGAGTTTACATAGGTGATTTAGATCTAGTTAAATGTGAAAACTCAACTGAATTGACTTTATTTTGGCGATTTTAGGGGGCGGGCGTACGACGCGTTCGCCCCCCCCCCTTGGATCCGTCTATGCAATACGCAAGTTTTGATGAATATTGAAATTTGCTCGCTATTGTTTCCACATTTTCCAATTTTTTGGAAGATCATCTATTTAATAAAGTAAGACATCGGTTACAGGCACAGTTAAAATAACTTAGTGCATATATTTGTTGAACTCATCAAACTAGTGTCGCATTGGTTACAAAACTATATTGACCTTGGCAATGTCGAAAAGGATTGCGGCGCTGGATTAAAGGCGCTATGCACCTATGGTTCACAGAAATACAATCAAACTACAAAATAACAAAAGCCAGAAGAAAACAACGCATTGTTCGTGATATGAAATACATTTCTATATTTTGCTATATTTGGCCTCGTGCGTCCGACAAAAGCTACTGATTTACCGATATATTTAATAAACGCTTAAGGTCTCAGATGAACGTGAATCATGCGTCATATTTGGCTTCTTTTCCAATGCGTCGAAGTGAAGCAAATAAAATTGCATGTTTACTACATTTGTATATACGCACATTTATCTTTATACATGGAAGAATTATGATTATCTAAACATACATTTATGAACTCTTTTGTTGTAAACAAATATTAAAGCATTATCAAGAAAAATATTAAAAGATATAAGTAACATGCCGTTGAACGACGAAATGATATTATCAAATAAAGCTACATTTGCCAGTGCATAAAGTAAATATTAATTAGGGATACGTGCATATCATTTTAAAAACGCACATTATTTATTATTTGTAAATTTGTTTATTTTATCGTTAATGACGAATTTATTTTACGGTATGTTCATAAACAAATGCAGCATTCAAACGCAGCGTTTTGACACTACGCCTAGTAATCTATTTTCCTTAAACCTAAATACCAGATCTCTGTCTATAATGAGGTGTGAATGACTAAGAATATAGTTATTAAGCTGCCATATGATAAAAATTATTGTCATACAATAGTTAAAAGAGCAAAAAGTCGTGGCATTGTATGATGGTAAACTCTTTTAGCTGTCTTTATATTTTTTCAAATGTGCAAACATCATCATCATTATCAGCGCAATGGAAAAGCTGAAATAGCAGCAACAGCAGCAGCAGCAGCTGCAGCAGCAGCAACAGAAACATCATTATCATCACCTCGTTTTTATCACTTTATTCATCCTTATTATCGTTATTATAATCGTTCCCCGCTTCAGTTTCCATCATAATACAAACTGAACATTTTAAGCTACAGTGCGTTAATTGTACTGGATTGAATAATTTATAAATTTTTGCTTCTAAAAAAATACACAAATTTTACCCGCCTTTCACACTTTTTAACTTTTTTTTCATTTAACGTGGATACCGTTTGAAATATCATACGTATTAGCTATTAGGTATTACCGGCTGACTGTGGAATGTATACATTCCAATGACTTCATTATTTATACAGACAGCGATCTATGTTTTTCTTATCATTTGTAAGTGCCTTCCAGAGCCTTATCTAATATTTAAAGCGCCGCTGTTAATGAGGTAATAATGGCTAATAAGAGATCTGTGTCATCTGTATTTTTACTGCCGAGTTTCACATTTTCTAGCGGAATTCTTGCCGATTTCACAGATTTCCAATGAGTAAAACAGACAGCACCGTGCATAATACCGACTCAGAAATTAAGTAATTGTTGATCGTACATTCCGCGCATGTTTGGAATTCTTGTAATTCCATTCTCATGTTTCATAGAGACACTCATTATGTCCATTCCTTGATTAACAGCCTTAACTGCGGCGTTAAGTGGTGATATAGATCCACATAAAGGCATTCCATATCGATCCAACACCGTAAATAATCACAAAATAAACACAAGTCACGTACTACGAGGGGCGTATGCCGGCTGCAAAAAAAACCCCAGATGCAACAGATGGTGATATTGACAATACCGTTAAAGGGTATATCCCATTAACAGTGTGTAAGTTGTAAATGTTTTACCTAAAGAGATCGTGTCCCATTTTAATAGAGTCATGTACGATCATTCTTTTCGCCAATCATATTGTTCACAATAATACGTGTGTCATGTTTGGCTGTCTTGCGTTGCACCATGGTTTGTAAGAGTCCGCCATGCAGCCTGGAACCTCATGACTCGGGGTTTCTGTTAGTGTAACTTAACCCTTAGCTCACTCTCAAAATACCATCAATGTGAGCACAGAAAGCGAGTATTTCAACTTGAGGGAAAATGTATGACCGGAACCTGTCGGCCTGCAGACTGCACAGGCTTAGCTGGGACGACACTTTACGAACATGCGTTTAGCCCAGTTTTCCAAGAACGAGACTCAAATGAAAACGTATCTACCCCTTTAATGAGTAGATGTTGTCATATGAAAAAAATGACATGAGACGTAAATATATCGAGTGCATAGACCATTAATAAGCATGCTTAATGATATTTCTGCTTCTAATGTTGTTCTAAGAAGCAGCTCAATGTTCATCTTTTCTGGAAAATTAATGCTGCGTGTAACGGCATATATTGCATATCAATATAAATATTGTTCCTTTCATTATCTTGAAATACTTTGGCACTTTTAGAAATGATAGTATGTCTGTTCTGAAATGATATTTTTAACTTCGTATGATGCGCGATGGTATAACATTATTTCTATAACATAACGATAAGTTGATGAGCACTTATGAAAATAAGACGGTCTATGTGATGAATACGCTATAAAAGTTCACATCCTATATGTAAAGTATTATGCCATATTTTTCACACATGTGAAAGCAATGCTTTGTAAAAAATATGCTCCAGCATGGGTTTAATGATACAGTAACTTGTGCTGACCGTTCATAGCGTTCGTATTGTTCGTATCGTTCGCATAAAAAAACATCTTGAATATTTTATTTGACTTACGCACGCTACATCTGATAGTCTCGTGAATAAAATAGTAGTGATTTATGTTATTTCAAAGAAGTACCGGTACTAAAATATATATGCGAAGTCTACATAGCTCGCCGGCTAATATCGACCAATTAGCATCGATGAGTCAGAGCAGTATGAGAAACGTATATAAGGATACTTGGCCGATGCTATTATTTTTTAAGTGACAATTTAGAAAGTCATTTGTTTTACTTCTGTTCATAAGAATCGCATTCGGTGTATGGTTGACTGATACATTCATATAAATGCATCTCCTCAAGAAGTGGAGTCATATATTACAGGCCGTGGATTATCTAAGGGTACAGCGGAAGCTGTTTTTGGTTTGGTCACCCCATGAAAGCGAAATCATGGAGGAAGCAAAGAAATAACTTTAGCCATAATCGCAATGCACGTTCTAACTGAGTTTATGATGCCACTGTCACCGTTTATTTCAAGCAATTGTCATAGGATAAATAAATACAATGTTATATTTAAAAAGTTATATTGAAATAATGTTGCACTGTTAACATTTCGATGCGGTTGCATTGCTTGTATTGTTATATGTTTGTTATTGAAATGACTTATCATTTATTCCTTATTATTATTCTATTTATCTTTATTATAGAATGCAATGCTATTGTTGCATATTATTATATTTATCTTCATTATAGAATGCAATGCAGATTAATCTCGTATTAATTGTCTGCAAGGGGAATAAGACACACATAAACATCAACCGTTGTTGGTATTTTATGCTCCACCCACTTTGGCTGGCGATGCCGGCAACACAATGAGGAACGTATCTTCAAGAAAGACGACAAAAACATAAATAATAATAGAGGTAATGAACGCAACACGCATCACACCGAGATGCTAGATTGTAGGATTATTTTGGTGCTTTGAAAATTATTCACATAATAAACGAACTTTCAGATCAATACAAACACGATTTTTACATCTTGCGTTTTGATAAATGTGTTTGCGTATCAAAACGGATGTGCGTTATTTCATGGCACAATTCTCAGTGACATTTACAGCAGAGTCGAGAATGTGTTATGATTAACATTTAATGATCGAGACCATGCATATTCATCTTCAAAGCAAAATAACAACGTCTTTGCACCTATATACCAAATCACATTAATGGAAATGGTGATAAAACATATTTTATATTTATACTCGAAGAGCTATATAAACGTAAATATAATTATTTCATAGAATACAATGACTTGTAGTTAATGCTTATTGAACTCAGATAAAGGTATAGGTATATATCAGAAACACATATACCGGTACATGGAATTGTATTGAAAAAAGGTTTATATTATAGGGAACCTGTTTGCACGCTACTTCATATTATATCGGTTAGTAAAATAAAATGGTTTCACTTCACTTTTCACGTCACGACCATATTGCGCATTTATGTTTTCGCCTTTATTTACACACTTCTTAGGCAAAACTCCTGCTTTTCCAAGGTCATGTCATGCGAAAAAAAAATGAACAAAATAAAGATCTAAAGATTCACGTTCCGACTTCTCTTGCGGATGAAAGTAAGTGCATCATAAAAACATCAAAGACACTTACCAAACACAAATCGCTCCACTTTCCGGACAAAACAACTATGGTCTGTTGAACACTGCACAGACGTGGGCTAGCATCAATAACACGCATCATTTCCCATGCACGAGGTGAACCGAGGCATCGATAGATCGCTAACCACACTGACACGCGATTGTGGTTATTCGAACAGTGGTTTTTTGCACTCTAATGGTGCACTCTCTGTTTGTAAACATCGCGCGATAATGAAATTGCGTTGTTTGCTTTCTGTGCATAAGTGACGCCATCGCGCATTTCTTAAGTTATTGTATTCAATATATGGATTGACAACCATGCGTCTATTCATGCGTCTACTTGTTTTATGCCGCAAATATCTAATAACTAATACGGTCAACCATTTATAGTTTGAAAATAGAGTTATAGCTTTTTAAACTTCTAAATGCAATTCAGAAGATTTAGCAAATTTAAGTTCGTGTGCTCTAGGTATATTAAATTGATGTTTCACCTGGGTTGTTCAAGTTTTTCGGTTACTAAATATAAAAGCAACCCCCGATGAACGTGTTCCAAAATCAGTTTCCTCATCAGTTATAATACCCACTTGTCAGAAAATTACCATCGTAAGTGTTTATTATTAATAGAAGATGAGGGCAATTGGCACCGCATGGATGTTCTACGCGGCCCTCTTTATTGCATCAATTAAGTCCCAGAGCGGTTGCAAGAGTTGGCAAATGCCTACAATCGGTATTCACATTCCAGACGGCGTTAACTCGTGTGCACGTGGTCAGGTGAAGCACAGGGTGCATTTGATGTATTTGTTTTTCTTTTCTTTTGACAGAATGTTAATTATGTTGTTGGTAGCACACAACATAAGTCTTGACAAAATATTGATTAGTTAGTTTCTTTTAAGGAATTTTAACGCATTTAAGCGTTATTGCCTTAACCGGATCAAACGTGATTCTCAATGCATATACAGAACGATTGTATTATAATGGATAGTACACGAATACGAAGAATACGAAGAAGAAGAAGAAAACCTTATTCTTTTCACTTGTATACGTGTGGGTGTTCATTGACTGAAATCAAACTTTTATTTATAATTCGACTATTGCGATGGGCGCATCGACATTGAACATAATTCATTGCAACCGTCGATGAAGATTGATACAAATGTAAACATGCTTGTGTCAAACATTTACGCTAATTATTAATTAAACTCTTTTGTAAAACATTAAATGAACAGCTAACCTTGATGTTTGATCTGCCAGCTAACACGGGGAAGTTCGACTAGTGATTAATTACAGCGTTAATGAAATAGGAATAAAATTCAATCGGGATGTATTTCGATTTATTAATATCTGATCTATGATTGTAATGTCACTATTTGAAATTCTAATGTGCATTTCAAAAGTCGGTTGCTTTCGTTAATTTAATAACAAGAACTGATGGTTTGAAAGATACGTTTAAACAGGAAGGTATAATTATAGAGATTGTTTTTTAATTATTCTAATGAGAGTGATGATAACGATTCGCATGACAGTTATCTTGAGTTACGAATCCTTTGAACACGGTGCATTGCATGGGTCGTCGACAATGGACAAATAATAATTAAACACTAACAAAGAAAATGGACCATCTTCAACCAGACTCCAGTCACCTACAGAACTATTCCAGACTAGAAGCAGATGCCGAAAGTCCGTGCATACTTAAGGCAGAGGTGGAGGAGGCAATACGTAGTCTAAAGGCAGGAAAATCTCCGGGATTGGACAACGTCTCTTCCGAGCTGATTAAGCATAGAGGCGAGGCAACGACTGCGGCAATGACGGCACTATGCCACAAGATCTGGGAGGAGAAGTGGCCCAATGAGTGGACCCAGTCATTGGTCATACCCCTACCAAAAAAGGGCAAACTCAAGTTGTGCGAGCATTGCCGCAAAATTAGCCTCATCAGTCATCGCAGCAAAGTCATGCAACTCATCATCCTCAATCGATTGAGAAGTAAGGCCGCGGAATTGCGGCCGAAGAGCCGGCTAGATTAAGAGCTGGGCATAGCACTGTGCAACTTCACTGACTTTAAGAAAGCTTTCGACTGCTAGTGACATGATGGCCTTTGGCATTTCATCAGAGGATTCAAAATTGACAAAGGGCTGGTGAAAGTCATTCACTTACTCTACTAAACGCCAGCAGCGCAGTACTTCTTAACGGACAGCAGAGGGACTTCTTCAGGACATCAGTGGGCTTCCGTCAAGGATGTCTGCTCTTTCCCGTTCTGTTCAACATTTTCCTTGAGAAGATAATGCAGGAAACTCTCCAAGATCACCACACCTGCATCCCCATCGGTGGAAGACCCATCTCCAACTTGAGATTCGCTGATGACATTGCCCTCATGGGTGGAACCAGCGTTGAACTTCAATATCTCAACAGACTCTATGAAAGAGCAGGAGCATACGGGATGGAGGTCAGCATGGAGAAGTCGAAGATCATGGTGAACAGCACGACCAACACCAGTGCAGAAATCACCATAAACGAGTTGAAGCTAAAAGAAGTTACCAGGTTCAAGTACTTTGGCGCAACCATGTCCAAGTATGGTAACAGTACCGCTGAGGTCCGAACAAGAGTATATAAGAGTAAGTACAGGCTCTACAAGTCCTACAAAGTCTCCATCCTACTGTACGGCTGCGAGATATGGACGCTGCACGCGGACACAGAGCGCAGGATACAGGTATTTGAACATAAATGTCACCGAAAACTTCTCCGCATCTCCTACACGGAACATTAAACCAACAAGTACGTCCGGAACATCACTGCAACACTTGTTGGTCCACAACAGTCCCTACTGGCGAACGTCAAACGACGAAAGCTGGCTCTGTTTGGTTGACAAGGTGTCCGCCTAGCGATCGGAAGATCACGGATTCGATCCCACAGTGAAAGCGCTCTTTAGATCTCCCCCAAGGACACCAAATACTGGTTCTTGTCCCAGGGAACGTACTTAAAACTAAGCGTTCTACCAACTAAGCTTTAGCCGGGCCAGACGTTTTTTGTTTTCATACGTTGAATACATCCGTCGTCTCCATACTAGTTTGATACACATAATTGTTCAAACTCCCACAGATCTGTGGCCGTTATTCCCTATATCTATTTTCCCACAGTATTTACCGAAATGCACCTGGCTCGAACACGTTAAGGGCTATCTGCCAAACCTCTTCAATCTTATTTACGCGAAATTAGAAGACTTTTGTTGTTGCATCAAGTCGCATACATGTCATATTCACCAACCGATTTTTCCCAGGAATCCTTCTTTACTGTCAGTGCGCCATTAGTATTTGTTTGTGATGATTGTGATGGATGAGTTGTTTAAGAGTGGTCGTATTCTTTGTATTGTTGTTGCAGTAGCTGTATTTGTGGTGATAATGGTGGTGGTGGTAGTTGAGATGTGATAGTTGTATTATTATAAGTAGTTGTTGTGCTACTATTGTTCTTGTCCAGCGTTGTTTATGGTAATTGTTAGTTGGAAGTTCTAGTTTGGGTGTTCATTTTTGTTTTGAAGATTATGTTTTGAAGATATAGTTCCAGATCTTCAACAAAAAGAGAAAACAGCAGAGGCGACTTTGACATTCCCCTTGACCAAAACCAACTGCATTCTTCAAATGATCTGGTTGTTAGAGCATGATTTTAGAACATGATAAAAAGATGGATTAGTGTGTTGATATAAAATATGGCGATTGTTGGTTTAAGAGTGCTGGTGTCAGAAATGCCCTGATTGTATGAAATGATGATTGCAAAATTACTATGCAATTTTTCCAATTTAAGCGTATGAATAGCTACTAATTGAAAGTTTGCACATGGCTGTACAATCCTACTATTATTTTCAGCACTGAACAAATGCACTCGTATTAGAAACAAAACCGTCTAAATGTATTCTGTATTATGTAATAACGACCTGTTCTTTTTGATGTTTCTTCAAACGTCTATATAAATTATACATCAGAAGCTCGATGCATGTTCGTGGTATTTCTTGCTATAACAACACAATAAGAATAAAGACGATATTACGACGTGCGTCTGGAAATGCTATTTCGCACCGGCTTCTTAGTGCGTCTGCACTTGGAAACTGTCCACAAAATGAAAGACACAATAACACGGTTGTATGATAGTATGTTCTCATCAAATTAGAGAACAAATTAAACACATGTTGCACATGGTTATATATCGCTGAAGAAAACTTCGTACATTTCTTTGTTTATTTTTTTAAAAATTTATTATGCTCCCCATATATATATGGGGGAGCATATAGTCGCCGCTTCGTGTCTCCGTGTGTGGAATTTGTCCGGGCTATTTCTCAGCAACTAATGACCAGAATTCAATGAAACTTTATGGGAAGCTTCACTACCAATGGGAGATGTGCATATTATCAGCGGGTTCTGGTCGGATGATTTTACACAGAGTAATGGCCCTTTGATTTTTTTTTCATTAACTGTACATATATTGCAATTTTTCTTGTCCGGGCTATTTTTCAGCAACTAATGACCGGAATTCAATGAAACTTTATGGGAAGCTTCACTACCAATGGGAGATGTGCATTTTATCAGCGGGTTCTGGTCGGATGATTTTTCACAGAGTTATGGCCCTTTGAATTTTTTTCATTAACTGTACATATAGTGCAATTTTTCTTGTCCGGGCTATTTCTCAGCAACTGATGACCGGATTTCAATGAAACTTTATGGGAAGCTTCACTACCAAGAGAAGATGTGCATATTATCATTCGGTTCTGGTCGGATGATTTTTCACAGAGTTATTGCCCTTTGAAATTTTCCATTGTACATATAGTGCAATTCTTGTCCGAGCTATTTCTCAGCAACTTATTACGGGAATTCAATGAAACTTTATGGGAAGCTTCACTACCAACAGGAGATGTGCATATTATCAGCCGGTTATGGTCGGATGATTTTTCACAGAGTTATGGCCCTTTGAAATTTTCTATAAACTGTACATATAGTGCAATTCTTGTCCGGGCTATTTCTTCCCAACTACTGACTGGAATTCAATGAAGCTTTGTGGGAAGCTTAACTACCTTGAGGAGATGCGCATGTTATTAGTGGGTTCTGGTTAGATGATTTATTTAGAGAGTTATGGCCCTTTGAAATGTTTAAGTTGCTAAACCATCCATCGTATTATTTTGTCCAAAGTTATGCCCCTCAAGACGTTTCCTTTTATCTGAATATATAGTGCAATATTGTGACAAAAAAAAACCTTTGGGGAGCATCACCCGTCTCCGACGGTTTCTTGTTTTATCCATTTATAGACATGATCGTTATGACGGAGCGACCAGCAAATAACAAAATCTTCATTTAATAACATAAATATTAGAACAAAAATAAAACAAAAAATATGTAAATAAAAGTATAATATTTTATGCGAAATTTGATTTTTGTTTAAGAAATGACTTTGCTTAAACGCGGATTAAGTAACCACTGTATACCGTTTTTATATATTACTAGTATATGCCGTCATTGGGGCTGCGACCAATCATTAATAGACCAAATGATGTTCGGATATAAACGCATATAAAAGAAGTTCAAAGAATAAGGGGACTTTTTCATTTTACTTGCATATATTCCTCATATTCATTTATATCGATATATATCCTTTCAACTATATTTAAAAAATTATGTGCATCATGCACTCAACGATTGGTGAAAACTGACAGTAACTCCGCTGTAAGGACTTCCGCCTGGACGCATATTTGTAACAACAAAACCGAACGCAACAAGACATCTGTGACCACCTTATTACCACCTTACAACACTGAAAAATGTGTCATTAATAAACTGTGCTTTTCTCTCTCTCAACAACAATCTTGACAAACGTTTTTATTATGTGAATGGAAACAAAATTGTAACACTACGTTTAATAAAACAATAGCGTTATGGCCATGATAAGTTTACAATCACCAGCCAACAATCTGCTGTTAGAACGGCAATTTGTCGCCTAGATAACTAGGGTTCCGCCTTCCGCAAAGACACCGATACATCTCAGGTCTTTCATTTGTAATTCTTTGGACGTAAACTTGGGTTTCTCATGATAGCGCCTGCACGTGAAACGTGAGACGCGTGCACGTGCGGAGGACACAATTATTAGTTATTGTTAATTAAATTGTAAGATGATATATGAATGTTCACGATGTCCATCCATTACCTGCCGGAATTAGAAGGTAGTGTTGCGTATGAACGGACTATAATACTTTAATGCAATTATGTAATGTTTTTCGCATTAAGAGACCCTCGATAAAGTGTGTTTTTTTTTTAAATTGACTTTATGTTTAGAGTCCCTTTGATATTTCGAAACCCACCATTAAAACATGAAATGTTTGTGTATTTCGAAGTTTATAAGGTCCGTATGGTCCTTGAGGCTGCATTATTGAGGAACCGTTGTGTTTTTCAGCACTCCTACCTAATTTACGTACTACACTCTCGAAAAAATGGACTTACCGGTATTTTTAATTATAGCTGGAATTTCCAACTATCTTGATTTTTCCTGAAAGATATTCGATTTGGGGGAGGTTTTGTGCTGTAAAGAAAAACGGAGTACCCGGAGGCAACACCAACCAATAGTGGGATCATATGATGAAATGATTGTTCACTTTTTGATAAAGGCAACAAACTTGGTGCATTTGTAGATTAAAGTATTGTATTCAATTTTAGCTATGGACCCATCTCCAATTTTCAAAATGGCCGCCATTTTCAAGTTTGCCGCCAAGATGGCCGCCAAAATATAGGAAATTACATGTTACTGCCATATTTGATTAAAATATTCTGTTTTTTTTGGCATTGAAATTAGCTGTTTTGTGTTATTAATTAATAAAAATATGTTTCTACGTGAAAAAAAAATGAAATAAATATTGCATATAAGTCAAAATGGCTTCCAAAATGGCCGCCTAAAGTACAAAAAATAGGATTTTCCTACTCCAATCTATAATTTTGATATTCATTGAACGTATGTTATATAAGCAAGTGTTTTTCTTTTTTTTTGTATTTACAGATACCTTCATTTGTATAATATTCTCAACATATTGTTTCAGCCTTAAATAAATAAATAACTGCATTCCACGAGTTCATACTTCCAGACCTTAAAAGCTGCCTTAAAATCTATCCGCGGTCACATTCTCCACCACACAGACAAAGGGCTGTGCACAACAAGTCAGCTTTTATACACTTGCACCTCCCACGGCCACCAATCTGGGGACTGCTGCCACACTTCAGTAACTCCTGGCACGACTCTGATGCTTGCGGTAGTGCTGTCCAGAACGGTACCCAAGTGTTGTCCTGGTATCTTACCCATCCCCAATTACTTGGACAAGGAAGTTCTGGTGAGGGCAATAGTGCCTGTCCCAGCAGTATCCAGCCTGGTATCTGGTACGCTTAGTGTGTTGCGCAGTTGCAGAAGGGCTGCTTGTGTTGGTGGAATTCCATCTATTGAACTACCTTTGCATGTGGAGAGGTCCTTTCGGGCATCATTGATTCATTCAGCAGCATTCAAACGATCATACATTAGAATTACAAAACGTTCCAACGATATGCATGATAGTGGCAATGGATTCGTCTGTTGAAGTTTGACCGAGAGTCTTGAATGCTTCTGTGAAGAGCTAACCGTGTAAACAGCATAGTCCATCATTGTTTTCAAAACTATGGTACCGGCAATTAATACATGTATGATCAATAAATAAATATAATTATATTATTGTTTTAATTTAAAACTATGCTCTGATCATCGTGCAGACCAGGAGGGTGCAGTGTAATTAATGTACAAAACATGAATATGTTTTCATCTCGATAATACAAGTTGATTTATAATTTGTTTTGTCATTTTTACAAAGATTAATTTTAATAAGAACAACATAGTCATAAAGGCGTTTGTAAAATGTTAGATATATTTCAATTTAAATAAAATGTTGACAAGTCTGTGTCACCACTGTATTGATGTACTATTGATGTGTGTGTAGAAGATTGGTTATATTTTTATTTGTATTATTGCAAATGTTCACAAATTAATTTTGCCGATCCTTGGGCCACCTGAGCTTACTAAGATTTTTTGTCTTACTGTCAGTTTGGACTAAGTTTGGGTTATAATACAGACAATTTATTGTGTTTATATTGTGATGTGATTGACATTTTTATAACAGATAGTTTTTGTCTTACTGTCAGTTTGGACTGAGTTTGGATAATAATAAAGACGCTATATTATAGCATTGTGTTTATATTGTGACGCGATTGATATTTTTATAACAGATGAAGTGATTATTGGAGACTTAACATGACATTTTTCATCAAGGAATTGCAAAATTACATTTTGATTGACATGCGTGAATATCCAGAAAAATAAATTAAAAAGGATGGTAACTCGTTTCCATGACAACCATGATAATTGATGTTTTGCCGTTTTTATGTTGCTCCCTAAAGTATCTTTATGTATTCTACAATTTACAAAAGGATTTGTGGTGAGCATTACAGTCACCAAATAGGTTATAACATGTACTGCAAATCATCAATTGTATTCCTTTTTTGATAAAATGTCTGAAATCGATGTTAAAGCCTTATACATAAANGTGATGCGATTGACATTTTTATAACAGATAGTTTTTATCTTACTGTCAGTTTGGACTGAGTGTGGGTTATAATACAGACAATATATTGTGTTTATATTGTGATGCGATTGACATTTTTATAACAGATAGTTTTTATCTTACTGTCAGTTTGGACTGAGTGTGGGTTATAATACAGACAATATATTGTGTTTATATTGTGATGCGATTGACATTTTTATAACAGATAGTTTTTATCTTACTGTCAGTTTGGACTGAGTGTGGGTTATAATACAGACAATATATTGTGTTTATATTGTGATGCGATTGACATTTTTATAACAGATAGTTTTTATCTTACTGTCAGTTTGGACTGAGTGTGGGTTATAATACAGACAATATATTGTGTTTATATTGTGATGCGATTGACATTTTTATAACAGATAGTTTTTATCTTACTGTCACTTTGGACTAAGTGTGGGTTATAATACAGACAATATATTGTGTTTATATTGTGATGCGATTGACATTTTTATAACAGAGAGTTTTTGTCTTACTGTCAGTTTGGACTAAGTGTGGGTTATAATACAGACAATATATTGTGTTTATATTGTGATGCGATTAACATTTTTATAAAAGATAGTTTTTATCTTACTGTCACTTTTGACTGTGTTTGGATTATAATAAAGACACTATATAATAACATTGTGTTTATATTGTGACGCGATTGATATTTTTTTTATAACAGATGAAGTGTTTATTGGAGACTTTACATGACATTTTTCATCAAAGAATTGCAAAATTACATTTTGATTGACATGCGTGAATATCCAGAAAAATAAATAAAAAACGAAGGTAACTCGTTTCCATGACAACCATGATAATTGATGTTTTGCTGTTTTTATGTTGCTCCCTAAAGTATCTTNCCGCTTTGTAAAGTCAGCTAATGCGAAGTGGATTGTCACCGGATTTGTAATATATTCATAACTCTATTTTCTGGGAAACATATTAACGAAATAAAAGCGCAGAGAGTCAAGTCAATTAAAGAACGCGTAAGGGTCCGTAATTGATACGGTTTAATTAATATTTACAGTCCGCGATGTTTCAGCGCTTTGTGACAGGAGTTTGATTTCAAATCCGAAAGCCGTAAAACAAAACCGTTTCGCTGGTGTTGATTTCGCTATTTTGTCATTTCCGAGACGAAATTTGCCCTTTTAATATTGTTTTATTATTTCGAAAAGCAATCTAGACCGTTGAGTCGGGATATGCGGCGTAAAATAATGGTGACAGATTTTCCCCTCGTGCAGTAATTTATGAAAATGCAAGTATTTCCGTTGTGCCGCCATTGATCCGAATTCGTGATTCTAAATAACGGTCGAAATAACAATAACGTCGAACTCTGGATAATTACGTTGAAATTATGAATTTTCACATCTCCATGCCTTGTTATTCTTGTGATATTAGTTACGAAATTGCTGTTTCCCGAGACACGCCTTATTAACCACGTTTACGCAGAACTATAACACTTTTATTGCGTCTTCAGTATTTGTCTTCATTTAGGCGTGGGAAAAACATCGTGGACTACGATACGCAAATGATAGAGCTCCAAAATGCTGACGAAGATGATGATGATGATGATGATAATGATGATGCTGATGATGATGATGCTGCAGTTGCTGCTGCTGCTTCTGCTGTTGCTAATGCTGATGATGATGTTGATGAATATGAATATGATGATGATGACAACGACAATGACGACGACGACGAAGACGACGACGATGACGACGACGACGACGATGATGACGCCAATATTTTTTCTGACAAAAGTATGAATTAATAAATAAACAATCAACGTATAAAATTAGCGATTCTTTGAAGTGGGAGAACGTTATACAACCCCAACAAAACACGCGGCCATGCATAAACCAGCCACATGTTACGTTACATGGCAACCGACAAATACAATATAGTCCGTTATGCTATTTTCTAAGGTTATCCGTGTGGACAGACTAAAATTAATTCACAGCACGTGTTTCTTGCACTAAATCGCACATTCTGCTTCATAATTAAATATGTTTATGTATCGTTTTCACTGGGGGCCCGAAAACGAAAATCGTAAAACAAATGATGCTCTTAAGACGCCCATTTATTTAAATGACCCCACAATCCATCATGTACTAAGCAGCCAGGTACAAAAAGGCAGCAGGAACTCATGTGGACCAATTTCGCAAACGCGTGACTAATTATTTCTTTGATGTTGTTTGTTGACCAAGAATGAAGTCTTATTCCAGTGGATAGAACTGTTGCTCATTACGCATATTCGAAGGTAATACGCCATGTTCGGTTATTCGCGGTTTTGATAATATATAATAATGCGTATTAATAAACAAATATGTGTTTGGCGGTTAATTATTTTTTTCACAACATAACCGCGTTCCCACGTTATTTTTATATTCGCATAAATATCTGAGATACTACAAATACATCAAACAGATAAACGTCCCAATTCTGCAAACAACATTTGTCAGAAATATAATAACATCGCAAAACAACAATCTAGAAATAAATCAGACTTCCAGTTGTTTTAGTGAAGGCAATGGTAATAAACGTCTTCGAATTTAATATAATACATTTATATAAACTCATTATTGCGCATGCTAATTTCTTCCAATACTATACTTCAATTGTTGTTTAAAAATAAAATAAAAAATATATATAGCACAGACGAAATAAACTCGTTTTAAACACTGTTTTAAAGCAGTTGAAACTGAATGCTGAAATATTTTTGTTTACTTACAGAAATTAATGAATGAACTGCAATAAAATCATCATTGCATGTGCTAGCGGCCCTATTGGAGGTTTTTATTGGCTGAACATGATCGCCATTCGACCAATCAGCATCGTTATTACGATCCAGTAATGCTAAACAGTTCGAGTTGTAAAATCACGTTTGATCGATACGATACAATATCCTGTTATTGGGATATCTTTTCATCCCATCAGCGTCAATGTGGCTCTAATTTTCCTTAATTTACCGTAACTTACGGCCCATTACTGCATCTTTCTGACCATATGTCGATTGGGTTGGATATGTCATTTTGAAAAAGTGTTAACCACTCTCGAATGACCTCTACTGATATTGTTAGCACAGTCGACAGTCGGTCACTTTTAATCAAAATAATCTACTCCAGAGCCGATTCTTAATACTGTTATAAAATATAATTTTTATTCCATATCTGGTCAGTTCTTAAGCAAAAACTGAAAATTTGCTTTAAATATGTCTTTGCTTCACAGATCTAGATGGATTTTCGTATCATTTAATTATTATTTTTTGGTTCAGAAATAATAAGTAATAGCAGTAATTAAGTAGGATTTATTTATAATCAGCATGAGTGAACAAAACGTATTTGCATGCAAATGTTTTTATATTATAAAAAGATCTGATTTATTTTCATTGCAACAAATTAAAATGTTTCAATTATTAATAAATTAATCTACCGTTCACTGAGTCAGAAAACGGTAGACCCCTGACTCCAAAAGGCTGGTTTTCATCTGGTATTCTTGTCACATATGCGAAGGCTATCAATTAAAATCAAGAGAAATCCACGTGTTATAGGGTCAAATAAGTTCAGTAGATATTTTACAATTCAGTGATTCCATTATCATGGTTCTTATGTCTGGGAAGATTTTATAACATTTCCCAGGTTTGAAAATCTCGTAAAACAATAAATGCACACAGAGATAATTATTTTTCCCGAAAGACATCCAGAAAACTTCGACTTTGATAAGATTCTGAGACATTTTATTTCCCTATATCGATGGATCTTTTATTGTGCTCAGATGTGGTTACGCTCATTGCACAATAACTTAAAGCCATTGCAGTTAATTATTTCTCACAATGACTTCCTCAAACAAGCCTATAAGATGTCAAAGAATAATTCTAGAAATGATTAAAGCTTCGCATAAAGAAAGAATGCGAGTTTTCTTCAATCGCGGTTGCGGTTACGTTAAGATCTTTCCAACAAAACGTAAGATGTGTGGCTTGATTGCCAAACAAAGTGCATGTAATATCAATAAAGACAGAAAAGAAAAGGGGACTCGGCATTTTATGGACTCATTCCTATTGATATCGCGTCCTGTTTCATTTGGTTTGTGGGCGATAAAACCATATTTGATGACATCCATAATAACGTATTCCTCGAGACATTTGCGGTGTGTTTATTTTGCGCCCTGTTTATACGAAAGCGAGAGGACGTATTGTAACAGTGCGGATCGCATTATACTCCCGTCACACCGTTCTTTCGTTCTTCCTGCGTTCCTTTGTCGATCCAGGACGTCCTCTTGACAACGCACCAAGACGTGTTCCAAACGCCAAGAACACCGAAGGCGGCGTCCTTTTACGGCTACTACTTTGGACATTCTCAAACTAAATAAAGAGGCTCTACGTTCATAGAGCGTCCCATGTAGAAAGGCGTACGATTGCCGTGAGGACGCCTTAGAATTAGGAGCAACGCAGTGCAAATGCCAAGATTGCATTAGTGTCGTAGAAGAAACGCCGTCGACGTCGTTGATCACTTTGGCCGACCTCCCATATCTTGTGCGGATCGACCAATACCAAATCGTAAGGAAAGCAACGTTCTTTGCTCGATCTAGATGGCTTTCGCCTTTCTATTATCCTTGAATATAATAGCTTTTTATCAACAATTTGTTGGTGTTCTATGAACCACTACACTATAATTTATTCGTCCGTTTCGCTCAAGTCGCTCCTGGCCTGCTTCCTTTTTTGTCTTGACTTAGCATTGTATACGGATGGTACCGCCCATAGACTGTGTGTACTGTCTAAAGCCTCTCTCATGCGTCGCTGTCTTTCACGCCCACGAACCTATGACTTGTACATTATACATTTATTTAATTTAATTAAAAGTGTATCAAATCTGCACAACGTGACGCGCAGACATATAGAACATTTCTGGGGAAAAACATCATTTTTATACAAACAGCGCCTACGCCTTACGTTCGTAGTGTGGTCACAGTGCAAACGTCAAGGTCTCGGTATAGTATAACACGTCAAGAACGTAGTGTGAACGCCGTGACGTCGCGTGAACGTATTATGTCCACTGTGAACACGCTGATGACGTGGTATGAAGCCGTGTAATGTTAAGAAAACAGATAGCAGGACCATCGACGCAATGGTTGGAGGTATTCGGATTTTTTTAAGAATAAATGGCATTTTAACTATATACCGGCGATTTCCAACAACTAAGTGTTTCGTTCGTATGGAGCGCCCATGTCAGGTGTGACGGTGGTATAATGCCTTACAAGTTACAAATGTATGAACACGCCTTAAAATCAATACAAACGTCGCCGGAAGCAAACAGTAGACGTTACTCGTGGTTACACAAGGGAAGTAATTTGGTTTTCGTAAAGGACTTTGTTGTTACTAAGTTTTTCAAAAGGCCAATCAAAATAATTATTTCTGTGACTGCGTGGAATGGGACCATTAAAATTACTTATAAACAAATTGATAGTTATTGAATAAAGATACCCTTTAACAATGGTTGGAACTTGAAAGCGANTAATGGTGACAGATTTTCCGCTCATGCAGTAATTTATGAAAATGCAAGTATTTCCGTTGTGCCGCCATTGATCCGCATTAGAGATACTAAATTACGGTCGACATGACAATAACGACGGGCTCTGGAAAATTACGGTTCAATTATGCATTTCTACATCTCCACGCCTTGTTATTCCTGTGATATATGTTGCGTAATTGTTGTTTCCCGAGACACGCCTTATTGACCAGTTTTGTGGAGAACTATAACAGTATTATTACGTTTTCAGTATTTTTCTTCATTTAGCCGTGGGAAAAACATCGCGGACTTGACAGAATATGCAAATGATAGAGCTCCCAAATGTTGACTCAGTCCTTACCAGAAATATAATGCATACAGTATGTCTGCATACAGAATAAATACAGCGCTATCGTACCGCATTTTGATGCCAACCCAGACTTTGGTGTCCAGCACCAAAAGCGTTCGCTGTTTTACCACACCAAGTGCGTTGCAATTGTACATAATTATTATTTGTGAATCTGAACGCACTTTGGTTGTCCGTCATACCTTATTAGAACATGTCTGATATAAAATTCGTCATTATTATCATCATAAACACTAACATCATAACAGCCAATACTGCAATAATCAATTCTGCTGCTGCTTCTGCTGCTGCTGATGATGATAAGGAGGAGAATGACGTGGATGATACGGATGATGATGAAAATGATGATGAGGATGATGATGTGGATGATGATGGGGATGATGATGAGGATGACACCAATATATTTTGTACTAATAGTATGTACAAATTGATAAAAAAATCAACGTATTAAATTAGCGGTGCATTGAAGTGGGAGAACGGGCGTAATTACACAACCCCTACAAACCATTACGCCATGCATAAACCAGCCACATGTTACATTACATGACATTCGACAAATACAATATACACATGTAGTCCGTTATGCTATTTTCTAATGTTATCCGCACGGACAGACTAAAATTGATTCACAGCACGTGTTTCTGGCACAACATCGCAAATTCTGCCTTATAATTAAATACTTTCATGTATCGTTTTCACTGAAAGGCCGAAAACGAAACGCGTAAAAAAATGATGCTCTTAAGACGCCCATTTAATTAACTGACCCCTCAATCCATCATGTTCTAAGCAGCCAGGTACAAAAAGGCAACAGGAACTGATGTCGACCAATTTCGCAAACGCGTGATTGATTATTTCTTTGATGTTGTTGTTTGTTGATCAAGAATGAAGTCTTATACCTGTGGATAGAACTGTCGCTCATGACGCATGTTTGGAGGTAATACGCCATGTTCGCTTATTCGCGGTTTTGATAATATACAATAATGCGTATTAATAAACAAATATGTGTTAGTCGGTTACTTATTTCTTTCACAACAAAGCCGCGTTCCCACGTTATTTTAATACTCGCAGAAATATCTGAGATACTAAAAACATCAAACAGATGAACGTCGCTACCTGCTTACAGAAATATAACAACATCGCAAAACAACAATCTAGAAATGAATCAGACTTCTGGTTGTTTTATTGAAGGCGATGGTAATAAACGTCTTCGAACTTAACACAATATATGTATATTAACTCATTATTGCGCATGCTAATTTCTGCAAATATTATACTTCAATTAATGTTAAAAAAAAACACAAAGCAAATATATAGCACAGACGACATAATTATTTGTTTTAAACACTGTCTTAAAAGTAGTTGAAACTGAATGCTAATTATTTTTTTTACTTCCAGAAAATAATGAATGAACTACAACAAAATCATCGTTGCACGTGCTAGCGGCCATATTGGATGTTTTAATTGGCTGGAAATATTCGCCAGTCGTCACATCAGCATCGTTGTTACGACCCAGTAATGCTAAACAGCTCGAGTTGTAAAATCACGTTTGATCGATACGATACAATATCCTGTTATTTTATTTTTTTTAAATTCCACCCAGCGTCAATGTGCAACTAATTGTCCTTAATTTACCGTTACTTGCGGCCCATTACTGCATCTTTCCGGCCATATGTCGATTGGGATGGACGTGTCATTTTGAAGGATGTTAACCACTATCGAATGACCTCTTCTGATTTTGTCGAAGTCGAAGTCGGTCACTTTTAACCAAAATTATCTGCTTCAGAGCAGTCTCTAAGAACTATTATTAATATAATATTAATATTTGTATTCCACATCTTGTCAGTTCTTAAGCCAAAACTGAACATTCGCTCTTAATATGACTTTGCTTTATAGATCTAGATGGATTTTTGTATTATGTAATTGTTTTGGTTTTGGTTAAAACATAATAAGTAATGGCAATAGTTAAGTGGACTGAATTTATAATCAGCATGAGCGAAAAAAAGACATATTTTCATGTCAATGTTTTTTATATAATAAAATATAATAAAATAAAATAAAAAGAATTAAAGTTTTTCAGTTATTAAAAAATTAATTTACAATGTTAGATATCGGTCGACTTTTGATTCCAAAAGGCTTGTTTTCATCTGGCGTTCATGTCACATATGCGGAGGCTATCAATTAAAATCAAGAACAATCCACGTGGGTCAAATAAGTTCAGTAGATATTTTACAATTCAGTGATTCCATTATCATTGTTGTTATGTCTGGGAAGATTTTATGACATTTTCCAGGTTTGAATATCTCTTGAAAACAATAAATGCACTCAGAGAGAATTATTTTTACCGTAAGTCTTATAGAAAACTTCGACTTTGATAATATTCTGAGACAGTTTATTTTCCTACACCGATGATTCTTTTATTGGGCTCAGATGTGGTTACGCTCATTGCACAATAACTTTAAGCCATTGCAGTTAATTATTTATCGCAATGATTTTCTCTCACAACCCTATAAGATTTCAAAGAATAATTATAGAAATGATTCAAGCATCGCACGAAGAAAGAATGCGAGTTGTCTTCAATCGCGGTTGCGGTTACGTTTAGATCTTTCCAACAAAACGTAAGATGTATGTCTTAATTGCCAAACAAAGTAATAGCAATAAAGACAGAAAACAAAAGGGGACTAGGCATTTTATGGACTCGTTCCTATTAATATCGCGTCCTGTTTAATTTGGTTTGTGGGCGATAAAACCATTTTCGATGACATCCATAGTACCGTATTCCTCAAGACATTTGCGGTGTGTTTATTTTGCGCCCTGTTAATACGAATGTGAGAGGTCGTACTGTAACAGTGCGAATCACATTATACTCTCGTCACACGACGCATATTATTTAACTCGCGAATATTCATCACACAATGGTATCCCGCTAACATCGTAAACATATAGAGGTACAATTAATCGCAAGCCGTTCACCAGTTTGATTGTTTTAATTAGAACTACTCATGGTTTTAATTTGTTAATTTCTTCGAATTCCTCTCGTAATTGCTCGCAGTATCCAATTTTCCAATTTGTTATCAGAATAATCACAAATGACCGAGTTGGTTCATAATAGGTACAAAGGTTAACTTTTTTTACTTCTTTTTTTCTTTCTTATATTTCATTCTTGTTTTTTACTGGAAGTCTTTAGTCCTGTTGTTTACATTAATCAATTTAAAGCATTTAATAACAAACTTCAAAACACGCCGAAATCTGTCGATAACAAGTCCCTGTTATTGATGATTAAGGTCGAGTTTGATACTGTATGTCTCATGTTTGTGATTAAATATTGTATTATTGTTGTGCTTATTTGTAAGCTTTTGTGATCCCAGTTAAGATTGTAAACAGTATCTAATGTTTATGCATATCTTTAACAATCTATGTACCGGTACTTGGGTTTGGCTAATTGCTGTTTTTAATGAAATTTGACATAGACGGTAGGCATTGTTAAACAAAAAAATCTCTGTTAAAAGTGCGGTGACCCTCTTTTTTAGTTTTGTTTTATGATGACAACACGTAGATGAACATATTTGAGCAGTTTTGCAGAATTCTATTAGACAGAACTTTTTGAAATTCCATTCATGTGGTTAAAATAAACAAGCAATAATCAAAGTACTGACAGTACTGGTGTGACGATGCTTTTGAAGAGGATGGATATAAAATAATCCATTTAAGTTTATCTACATCAGCACCATTGTGTATGTGGGTACGAAAATTTTGGGTACGAAAAAAAATTTGGGTACGACAATTTAATGTGCGAAAAAATTATGCCCCAAAAAAAATTTTGGTACGAAAAAAAATTAGGTACGAAAAAAAAATTCGGTACGAAAGAAAATTGCATGCGAAAAAAAATTGGGTACGAAAATTTTGGGTACGAAAAAATTATGCAA
This sequence comes from Dreissena rostriformis, assembly GCA_007657795.1. Lineage (NCBI taxonomy): Eukaryota > Metazoa > Mollusca > Bivalvia > Myida > Dreissenidae > Dreissena > Dreissena rostriformis. Next base: position 16,240 of record VMBQ01004132.1, on the reverse strand, counting down.
ACAAAAAAATGTTGGTACGAAAAAAAAATTGGGTACGAAAAAAAAATTGGGTACGAAAAAAATTTGGGTACGAAAAAAAAAATGGGTACGAAAAACAAAATTGGGTACGAAAAAAAAAATTGGGTACGAATTTTTTTGTCTGACACAGGCTTGTCCAACTTGTCTGACACAGGCTAGTCCAACTTGTCTGACACAGGCTAGTCTAGCTTGTTGACACAGGCTAGTCCAACTTGTCTGAAACAGGCTTGTCTAATTTGTCTGGCACAGGCTTGTCTTAATTGTCATACACAGTCTGATACAGGTTAGTCCAACTTATCTGACACTAGCTTGTCTAACTTGTCTGACACAGGCTAGTCTAACTTGTCTGACATAGGCTAGTCTAACTTGTCTGACAAAGGCTAGTCTAACTTGTCTGACATAGGCTAGTCCAACTTGTCTGACAAACGCTTGTCCAACTTGTCTGATACAGGCTAGTCCAACTTGTCTTACACAGGCTAGGCCAACTTGTCTGAAACATGCTAGTATAACTTGTCTGACACAGGCTTGTCCAACTTGTCTGAAACAGGCTAGTCTTACTTGTCTGACACAGGCTAGTCTAATTTGTTTGACACAGGCTAGTCTTACTTTTCTGACACAGGCTGACACAGGCTAGTCCAACTTTTCTGACACAGGCTGGTCTAACTTGTCTGATACAGGCTATTCTATCTAGTTTGACACAGGCTAGTCTAACTTGTCTGACACAGGCTAGTCCAACTTGTCTGACACAGGCTAGTCCAACTTGTCTGACACAGGCTAGTCAAACTTGTCTGACACAGGCTAGTCCAACTTGTCTGACACAGGCTATTCCAACTTGTCTGACACAGGCTAGTCCAACTTGTCTGACACAGGCTAGTCTTACTTGTCTGACACAGGCTAGTCCAACGTGTCAGCGTGGGGATAAATACATTTGGGGTTTTCCCAGCGTCACAGCGTTTGAAGTGCTACCTGGCAGTTTCGTGTTTGGTTCCTGTCCCGAACCTCGCGATAAATTTGAAAGAGGACGGGAACCAAGCTGCCTATCAATGATAATCAGCGGGGTATGCCGATTGAGAAAATTTAGCTTACTCAATCGGACTCTCTCGGTCTTTTAGGTAGGTCGCCATTGTGAAGAATTGTTTCATGGTATGATAACTAAGACGGGCTGCTGAAGCAGCATCGTCAAAAATTGACGCGTATTTTGGGTGACATAAAAATAAAAAATCAAAAAAATCTTCAAATTTTACTTGTGTACTTCATTTTATTGGTAGTTTATGGTTTAATTAAATGGTATATGATGTAAAGTAGCTTATATAATATCTACATGTTGCCAATTTCATAGGTTATTAATGATTTTTACGCAATTAGATATTTTTTAGTTTTAATAAAAAAGTACATGTTATATAATGGTGAATAAAATCAAAACAAGGCCGATGACCCTATTTTTTTAATTTAATTTTCATATAATATCAGTATTTAATAAATATAATATAACTATTTTTGGACCGATTCGATGATAGTTTAAGGCTACATCAAAAATGAAACCCGACGCTTTAAGACATTTGTAGCAAGTAGGGTTGCAGCAATACATGATGTCAACTCGCCTGCAGAGTGGAGATATGTTCCTTCACAAATAAACCCGGTTGATATAGCATCAAGGGGACTGTTTCCTAATGAAACAGATAAACTGGAAAGCTGGCTACAGGGACCAGACTTTCTTCAGACAGGTAAGATGGACTGGCCACAGAACCCACAGAATTTAGTCATTTTAGACGATGATGCAGAAACCAAGCAGGTATGTAGTACAAACGCCACTCAGATGAAACCCGCTGCAACACTTGATAGCCTGATGATCAGGTTCTCTAATTGGCTTCAACTGCAGAGGTCAGTGGCATGGTTACTCAGGTTTAAATCATACCTCATTCAGAAACATTTAGCAAGAAATCCAACTCACTGTAAAAAGGGAACATTGACTGTAGGTGATCTACGGAAAGCCACACATGCCATTATATCGTTTGTGCAAATGTGTGAGTATAACAATGAAATCAGTGGTATCCTGAAAACAGGACATGTTTCAGGGAAAAGCGCTCTGGCCAAACTTAGCCCAGTGTTCACAGATGGTCTACTGAAGGTAGGCGGTCGTCTCGAAAATGCCCACTTGAGTAACGACGCCAAACATCAGGCAATTTTACCAGGTAATAACCATGTGATTAGAATTCTAATCAGGTCATCCCATGAAAGGAACGCGTACATGGGGGCTCACCATATTTTATATTTGATGAGACAGAGGTATTGGATAGTACCCGTAGTCTCAGATCTGTTAAGTCTGTTCTGAGTAAATGTTTAAATTGTAAGAGACATCAGCAACGTCCTGAAACTCAACTGATGGGTAAACTTCCGGAAGAAAGACTAGAGCCAGATAAACCGCCGTTTACATACGTGGCAGTAGATTTCTTTGGACCAATTTTTGTAAAACCCGGCAGTAGGCAGCTACAGAGGTATGGCTGTTTGTTTACGTGACTGTGTATAAGAGCAGTACATATTGAGATCACACACAGTCTTAACACAGAGTCGTTCAGCCAACTTGAACTGATGGCAGTATTGATTGGAGCCAGACTTTCATCCCACAAGAGTCCCTACCCCCACAGAAAGTGACATTTTGGTCAGACAGCTAAATTGTACTCCACTGGCTAACTACATCCAAGTCATTGAAACGCTTTGTCCGAAACCGAGTGGACGAAATCCACCAGCTGACAGATCATACACCATGGAGATATTGCCCCACCCATGACAACCCAGCAGATTTACTGACACGTGGTGTATCAGCAGATACCTACCTTGACAACCAGTTATGGAACGCCGATCCGACATGGTTACTTCACTCAGAAGAATGGCCTACTTAGAAATACGACCAGTCAATTTTGCAGACGACATCCGAAAGTGAATACACGAGTTCGCAGCAGACGAAAAATGTGGTAACGTTAAATTGCACGGAGATCACAGGCGTCCATAGAGCCATCAACATAGAGAAGGACAGTACTTACCTGAAACTACTTCGTGTCACCGCTTATGTACACAGATTCATTCACAACTGCAGACGACCAAGAGATGAAAGACTAACCAACAGCTTGTCAGCAACAGAACTAAACGAAGCAGATGTTAAATGGCTGAGATCGTGTCAAACAACCAACTTCCAAGNAAGAGATGAAAGACTTACCAACAGCTTGTCAGCAACAGAACTAAACGATGCTTCAATGAGATGCATTCGATACTAATCGGTGATCCATAAATATTCCGTGTTAATAGACATGAAACAATGATTAAAATAATATGTCAGGATGTCAGGCGTAAAAAATTATCAACTGATGAAAAACTTTCGTTTACACACATTCAATAAGATATTAATATATATGTTTAATAAATAAGTAATGCATAGGTGTTGAATATTTGATGTACGACAAGAATATTCGTTATTTTAACTAGAGTAATCTAAAGTTGTATATTTAAAACCTGATTATTCTATGTCGAACATACAATTATTCTGCCGTACATACAAGATTAAAAGTCGAACATACAATTATTCTGCCGTACATACAAGATTAAAAGCTCTCATTTCGTACATCAGCGTTGTCATTATTGTGTCGTAAATCTCGGAAGAACTGAAGACCGAGTACTAGTATTTCCGCCTTTTACCGTGTCATAATACAAGTTAGAAATATCACCTGCTTTCGTTGTCTAATGCCTTATTCTCGCTTCATATTGGTTAATGTTTCCTGTAGGAGTGATCGCTGATTTCCAACTAGCGCGCTGTGGCAGGTTTCAGTCTATGCGTCACTATTTGTGCTGTATGTTTTAACGTTCGTACGCATTTACAAACGTACCTATTTATCATGGTGGCTTCATCATTGATAATAGTAGACTTGCGCTTTATGGTTGTCTGTGACCGTGTACGAACTTGTTCATAGACATTTATGATATTTGCNAGACGATACGTGTCCATGGAAACGTTGCAGACGATAGTGACAGAGATTGAAGCTGTTATCAACGATAGACCGCTAACGCACGTATCATCCAACATCGACGACTTGGAGCCGTTAACGCCGTCACATCTACCTTACGGCCGCAAGATGACGTCACTTCCGCATCACACACATTTACCAGACGATGATATCACGCAAATTCAAAGTGACCAGACGACACTTACCAATCGAGCTAAGCAGCAGTCAGACATCATCGAACAGTTCTGGGGACGTTGGAAGTCGGAGTACTTAACTGCCTTAAGAGAGTTCCACACAACAACGGGCTCTAACGAGACACGCATTCGGGTAGGAGATGTCGTGCAGATATACGATGAGGGACCACGTATCCGTTGGAAACTTGCTGTAGTCCTGGAGCTGATGACCGGAAATGATGGTTTAGTCCGTGCCGCGAAGATACAGACGAAACATGGAATAACCAAAAGACCAATAGTGAAACTTTATCCATTAGAGACAGTCAGTGATGTTGAAAAGAGACCATTTTAGTATAAAAAGTTAAACGCGCAATTGTGATTGAAATAATGAAACAGACAGTTAAGAAATCGTGATTCAGAAACTGAGTGATAAACATTTGATATTCAAATTTGTGTATGTATATTTTTTTATTTGATACATATTCTCTACTGATTGTTAATAATTGTCACTTTTCGCGGCCCCAGAATGTTGTGAATGTAACGTAACGTTATTTGCCGCGCCGCGCTTTAGTGTATCACGTCCTTGACGTCACGCCATATTTGTTGTTGTTTATATACGTCATGATTATTATTGATACTGAAGTAAAAGGAAGAACCTGAAAACACACAACGCTTTGTACCTTTATTATCCCACACGATCGCGATATAAGTCGACGGGGTTGTCCAGAAAAGGTTTTCAGCGACAATGGGACGAATTTAACGGCTGGTGAAAAGAAGTTGCGCGAGTCCACAGAGAAATGAATCACAGCCGAATTCCGAATCATTTGCACCAGAATGCAATTGCTTGGCACTTTAATCCGCCCTATGCAAGTCATATGGGAGGGGTATGGGAAAGGTTGGTACGTTCGTTTAAAAATGCATTAAAGTCTGTTGTTCGTCAACAACTTCTTTGTGATGAAGCTCTGTTAACACAGAGGTTGAGAAGATATTGAATGACAGACCTATAACACAGGTAAGTGATGACAGCCGTGATCCGCAACCTTTGTCTCCAAACAAATTGTTGTTGTCACGCCTAAATTCAAGTTATCCACCAGGAGTGTTTGAGAAGGGAGATTATTATTGCCGTCGATGGTGGAGACAGGTCCACTACCTGGCAAACATTTTTTGGAGACGATGGCTAAACGAATATCTTCCGAATTTACAAGTAAGACAGAAAGGACAGCATAGTCGTAGTAATATTGAGGTGAATGATCTTGTTCTCGCATGTGATGAGAATTCGACAAGTGGAAATTGGCCATAAGGGCTAGTGCAAGACGTTCATATGGGAAGGGATGGTCTTGTGCGCTCATGCAAAGTCCGAGTAAACGGTAAGGAAAAGTTGAGACCGATAGCGAAGTTGTATTTGTTAGAACAAAATATTGCATAGTTTAGTTGTATTCAACATTTCTGATTACCATAGACCAGTAAGTGTTTGTATGTAAATATCTTACTGTAGTTCATTGATACGTTTTGTAGAATCGGAAAGTTACTAATATGTGGCATCAATGAAATCTTAATCTTTGCATAATGTGAAGAAGCTGAATGAACTTTTGTGAAATAGTTCATTGGGTGGCGGTATTGCAAGATTAAGGTTTGTTTTACATTAAAACATCAGAGAGAGTTGTTTTTTTTGTAATTTTCACGCTGTCAATGTTAATAATTCGCCCGTACCGCTTGTGTTTATAGAAATAATAGGCCGCATACCATTCTAGGGTGTCACAGAAGCCTCCAAATTTGGTAAAATATATTTTTAGACCGGTTGACATGGCTTTATTCTATATGTTGGCCATTATGAATATTGATTAATTTATGTACATTTTTTGTTGAACGTTCTCTTAGAAATCGCCCAAAGCAGCATTTTTTTAAAGGTTCTGAAACAAGTGGGTCGTATTGTTCAACTTTTGTACGTTTCAGGGGAACTTGGCATTGTTCAGTAAGTTGTATCTGTATTTTTGTGTGTGTTTTGTTTTCAGTATTGTATTTAGCTTATTTTACAAATTAGTCACAATGTACTTTTTGTGGATTAATGGTCATTTTTTGAAGTCTTCTAGAAGTGTATTCATATGTACATGTATAATTAAACATTTTTTTATGAATGGAAGTTAAGTTTATTTTCAGAATGCGTAATTGATATTAATTGTTAATTTACATGTGTCAACATCAAGCATGGTATGTGTTTCTTTTCCTTTTGTTATTTCTTTATAATATTGTTTATTTCAGATAACCACAATCTCAATCGTAATCACAATCGCTTACGCTTACGCAAACGTTGTACGAATTGATGTTGAATAATGAAGAATGATTAAACGACGGATGTAACTGTAATGCGCGTTATTGAGTCTTTTGACCCTTAAACGTATATCAGGCCGACTTGCATGTGGTAACTGTTTAAAAGCAAGTCGATGCCGTGACTTTTCACAGTAAGTGAAAAGTCGGAACGCCATTACCCAGAAATTGCTGAGATTAACTGTTCTATGAGTAATGCGATTGTATACAGCCCCATTTATTGGTCAGCGAAAATAACCAGAAATGCATATCAAGTCCCTTCTGAAGAATGTTAATCGTCAGTGTCGTAAATTTCCGTCCATTCACCTGTCAAACCGATCCCATTTAGCTACATCCGGGTGACAAAGTATGCCCCCGTTCAATACTGATGAGTTTTCGATCACCGGTTCTCTGCCACTGATGTATTCTTGTCTTCTTATTGTTTACGACCTTGTTTCTTATGCCTACCGCTGATTTACGATCCTCTCTTTTATGTCGAGATCTGTTCTTGGCAACTCATCGAGACAATCATTATCAACTAGTCAATGTCTGTTAGTGCTAGTTGTACCAGGCACTAACATCATCATCGCCTCACGAATAAATTATGGCGTACTCTTTGTGTGAAACCCGCGTTATATCTACGAATCTTGTAAACAATATGTAACACATGTTTTAGTATTTTTACCGTTGTTATAATTGCATGAATGAAAATATTACAGTTACACTTTATACCAGAAATATTGTAGTTATGCTTTATACCAGAAATAGTGTAGTTATACTTTAAACCAGAAATATTGTAGTTATACTTTATGCCACGCCTGCAAGTGCCCCCGTTATTATTCAATGAACACGTGCCATCTTTCGTATCAAGTCCCTCCTGAAGNTTTGTTGATGGAGTCTATAAGAACAAAGGTCGGGGGAACTGTCAATACCTACTCTTAAACTAATTTAAACTTGAAAATAACTTTATACAAGACTGTATCTGGGACTTTATCGAATATGGTACAATTTATTACATTTCGGGTTTTTATTACAAAACGGGTTGTTACTGTCAACCCGAAATTTAATAATGCATCGCAACCCACTTTGTAATAATTTTTTTTTACATTCATGATTTTTTTATGGAGTCTATAAGAACAAAGGTCGGGGGAACTGTCAATACCTACTCTAAAACTAATTTAAACATGAAAATAACTTCTAAAAAAGTCTATATCTCTGATTTAATGGACATGATAAAATGTATTACATTTCGGGTTTTTATTACAAAACGGGTTGTTACTGTCGACCCGAAATGTAATAATGCATCGCAACCCACTTTGTAATAAATTATTACATTCATGATTTGTTGATGGAGTCTATAAGAACAAAGGTCGGGGGAACTGTCAATACCTACTCTTAAACTAATTTAAACTTGAAAATAACTTTATACAAGACTGTATCTGGGACTTTATCGAATATGGTACAATTTATTACATTTCGGGTTTTTATTACAAAACGGGTTGTTACTGTCAACCCGAAATTTAATAATGCATCGCAACCCACTTTGTAATAATTTTTTTTTACATTCATGATTTTTTTATGGAGTCTATAAGAACAAAGGTCGGGGGAACTGTCAATACCTACTCTAAAACTAATTTAAACATGAAAATAACTTCTAAAAAAGTCTATATCTCTGATTTAATGGACATGATAAAATGTATTACATTTCGGGTTTTTATTACAAAACGGGTTGTTACTGTCGACCCGAAATGTAATAATGCATCGCAACCCACTTTGTAATAAATTATTACATTCATGATTTGTTGATGGAGTCTATAAGAACAAAGGTCGGGGGAACTGTCAATACCTACTCTTAAACTAATTTAAACTTGAAAATAACTTTATACAAGACTGTATCTGGGACTTTATCGAATATGGTACAATTTATTACATTTCGGGTTTTTATTACAAAACGGGTTGTTACTGTCAACCCGAAATTTAATAATGCATCGCAACCCACTTTGTAATAATTTTTTTTTACATTCATGATTTTTTTATGGAGTCTATAAGAACAAAGGTCGGGGGAACTGTCAATACCTACTCTAAAACTAATTTAAACATGAAAATAACTTCTAAAAAAGTCTATATCTCTGATTTAATGGACATGATAAAATGTATTACATTTCGGGTTTTTATTACAAAACGGGTTGTTACTGTCGACCCGAAATGTAATAATGCATCGCAACCCACTTTGTAATAAATTATTACATTCATGATTTGTTGATGGAGTCTATAAGAACAAAGGTCGGGGGAACTGTCAATACCTACTCTTAAACTAATTTAAACTTGAAAATAACTTTATACAAGACTGTATCTGGGACTTTATCGAATATGGTACAATTTATTACATTTCGGGTTTTTATTACAAAACGGGTTGTTACTGTCAACCCGAAATTTAATAATGCATCGCAACCCACTTTGTAATAATTTTTTTTTACATTCATGATTTTTTTATGGAGTCTATAAGAACAAAGGTCGGGGGAACTGTCAATACCTACTCTAAAACTAATTTAAACATGAAAATAACTTCTAAAAAAGTCTATATCTCTGATTTAATGGACATGATAAAATGTATTACATTTCGGGTTTTTATTACAAAACGGGTTGTTACTGTCGACCCGAAATGTAATAATGCATCGCAACCCACTTTGTAATAAATTATTACATTCATGATTTGTTGATGGAGTCTATAAGAACAAAGGTCGGGGGAACTGTCAATACCTACTCTTAAACTAATTTAAACTTGAAAATAACTTTATACAAGACTGTATCTGGGACTTTATCGAATATGGTACAATTTATTACATTTCGGGTTTTTATTACAAAACGGGTTGTTACTGTCAACCCGAAATTTAATAATGCATCGCAACCCACTTTGTAATAATTTTTTTTTACATTCATGATTTTTTTATGGAGTCTATAAGAACAAAGGTCGGGGGAACTGTCAATACCTACTCTAAAACTAATTTAAACATGAAAATAACTTCTAAAAAAGTCTATATCTCTGATTTAATGGACATGATAAAATGTATTACATTTCGGGTTTTTATTACAAAACGGGTTGTTACTGTCGACCCGAAATGTAATAATGCATCGCAACCCACTTTGTAATAAATTATTACATTCATGATTTGTTGATGGAGTCTATAAGAACAAAGGTCGGGGGAACTGTCAATACCTACTCTTAAACTAATTTAAACTTGAAAATAACTTTATACAAGACTGTATCTGGGACTTTATCGAATATGGTACAATTTATTACATTTCGGGTTTTTATTACAAAACGGGTTGTTACTGTCAACCCGAAATTTAATAATGCATCGCAACCCACTTTGTAATAATTTTTTTTTACATTCATGATTTTTTTATGGAGTCTATAAGAACAAAGGTCGGGGGAACTGTCAATACCTACTCTAAAACTAATTTAAACATGAAAATAACTTCTAAAAAAGTCTATATCTCTGATTTAATGGACATGATAAAATGTATTACATTTCGGGTTTTTATTACAAAACGGGTTGTTACTGTCGACCCGAAATGTAATAATGCATCGCAACCCACTTTGTAATAAATTATTACATTCATGATTTGTTGATGGAGTCTATAAGAACAAAGGTCGGGGGAACTGTCAATACCTACTCTTAAACTAATTTAAACTTGAAAATAACTTTATACAAGACTGTATCTGGGACTTTATCGAATATGGTACAATTTATTACATTTCGGGTTTTTATTACAAAACGGGTTGTTACTGTCAACCCGAAATTTAATAATGCATCGCAACCCACTTTGTAATAATTTTTTTTTACATTCATGATTTTTTTATGGAGTCTATAAGAACAAAGGTCGGGGGAACTGTCAATACCTACTCTAAAACTAATTTAAACATGAAAATAACTTCTAAAAAAGTCTATATCTCTGATTTAATGGACATGATAAAATGTATTACATTTCGGGTTTTTATTACAAAACGGGTTGTTACTGTCGACCCGAAATGTAATAATGCATCGCAACCCACTTTGTAATAAATTATTACATTCATGATTTGTTGATGGAGTCTATAAGAACAAAGGTCGGGGGAACTGTCAATACCTACTCTTAAACTAATTTAAACTTGAAAATAACTTTATACAAGACTGTATCTGGGACTTTATCGAATATGGTACAATTTATTACATTTCGGGTTTTTATTACAAAACGGGTTGTTACTGTCAACCCGAAATTTAATAATGCATCGCAACCCACTTTGTAATAATTTTTTTTTACATTCATGATTTTTTTATGGAGTCTATAAGAACAAAGGTCGGGGGAACTGTCAATACCTACTCTAAAACTAATTTAAACATGAAAATAACTTCTAAAAAAGTCTATATCTCTGATTTAATGGACATGATAAAATGTATTACATTTCGGGTTTTTATTACAAAACGGGTTGTTACTGTCGACCCGAAATGTAATAATGCATCGCAACCCACTTTGTAATAAATTATTACATTCATGATTTGTTGATGGAGTCTATAAGAACAAAGGTCGGGGGAACTGTCAATACCTACTCTTAAACTAATTTAAACTTGAAAATAACTTTATACAAGACTGTATCTGGGACTTTATCGAATATGGTACAATTTATTACATTTCGGGTTTTTATTACAAAACGGGTTGTTACTGTCAACCCGAAATTTAATAATGCATCGCAACCCACTTTGTAATAATTTTTTTTTACATTCATGATTTTTTTATGGAGTCTATAAGAACAAAGGTCGGGGGAACTGTCAATACCTACTCTAAAACTAATTTAAACATGAAAATAACTTCTAAAAAAGTCTATATCTCTGATTTAATGGACATGATAAAATGTATTACATTTCGGGTTTTTATTACAAAACGGGTTGTTACTGTCGACCCGAAATGTAATAATGCATCGCAACCCACTTTGTAATAAATTATTACATTCATGATTTGTTGATGGAGTCTATAAGAACAAAGGTCGGGGGAACTGTCAATACCTACTCTTAAACTAATTTAAACTTGAAAATAACTTTATACAAGACTGTATCTGGGACTTTATCGAATATGGTACAATTTATTACATTTCGGGTTTTTATTACAAAACGGGTTGTTACTGTCAACCCGAAATTTAATAATGCATCGCAACCCACTTTGTAATAATTTTTTTTTACATTCATGATTTTTTTATGGAGTCTATAAGAACAAAGGTCGGGGGAACTGTCAATACCTACTCTAAAACTAATTTAAACATGAAAATAACTTCTAAAAAAGTCTATATCTCTGATTTAATGGACATGATAAAATGTATTACATTTCGGGTTTTTATTACAAAACGGGTTGTTACTGTCGACCCGAAATGTAATAATGCATCGCAACCCACTTTGTAATAATTATTACAATTCGGGTTTTTATTACAAAACGGGTTGTAACATAACAGAGCTAAGCTTGTCATGACAATTCCTTCATATCTCGCTAACGTACGGTTCATATTTCAATATAGGTACAATTTATGGTTTGAGCATATTTTTTATTACCGGTATAATAATTAAACATCTGAATTTTCTCGGGCTTTTGACCTAATCGAGCGATTTCAGCTTTTTGAACGGTTTTGATGAGAAAAACAATCTTTTACGTCCTTCACACGAATGCCAATATCGTTTTACGTTCAAGAACTCTCAACTGATCGTATTGATTTCATTTAATCAAAGCAAAAAAAAACAACATTGTGTAACAAAAGATAGTTCAACGTACCGAAACAAATTACCGTACACCGTTATTGCTTTCTCCTTGAACATCACAATTGATGATGGAACCATTGGAATGATAATGGTATTTAATTGGAAACATTCGGTTCCATTTAGCCTTTGAACTTCTCACGGCTGCCGTTTTACTCCGATGGAATTTCTTTTCATTGCATTACTGTATACTTAAGTCACTTCGTAATTTTCTCAGAAAAACACTGAACATGCATTTCACTGACAAAGGATGACTTTTCTGAGAACTTCAACAATTATCAGCACAGTCGGAAAGCAAGTTTGGCGTTGGTAATTATGACAATAAATCGACAATAAAAATCGCGTTTTTATTTCATTGTTCAAATTTCAAAGAACTACAAAATGGATGCTTCCAATCAAATACTATTATCAAATCGATTTCTTTCCATTCATTCTTCAATTTAACCGAGAAAATCAGCACTCTCTGATAGTAAGACCCGAGAAAACACCCTCAGTAAATTGTTGTCTGCTTGTCGTCTGTGAAAAAGGTAGTCCCAGTAGTGCGTTCAGTTACAGCGAACGTTCGCCAATGATCGTTCGTTTCCGATTCGGTCTAATTGAACGATAAGTTTGGCGCGAACGTTTCAAGATGGCGGCTCCCAGACAATTGATTGCGAGTTTGATGGAGGAAATCACTAATAACACAGAAAGTACTTAACCAACACAATACACAATGTTTATAATTCAATTAATTTTATGTACTACACAAACATGAAACATTACACTGAACAACAACACCAACTTACTTGTCCGCCACCTTGGTTTCGCTAGCGAACTACCTCCCGAGAGGGTTCGCTTCGGTTCGCGTTCGCGGCGAACCGAGCGTTCAATAGCGAACGTTCGCGAACGTTCGCGAACTATAACGAAAGTTCGCTGTAACTGAACGCACTACCGGTGGCGACTTCCGGTTACCAAGAGGATTCTTGATTTGTTTGAGAGTGCGCGTTTCCGGTCACAGATCGTCTGACACTTGTCTTTCGGTTCAGGATCATTATTCACAAATTCAAAATTCGAGTAGAAACAGGTAATAAGATTTTTAGGTGAAAACCGGTATGTCTGTCCTATTTTATTAGAATGCCGTTCACAAAATCAGATTACGTTTTATAATTTTACATTAAAGCTGCATTGGTGATTATCAACATTTGAATACTGAGAAACGATATCGTTTTATATCGAACTAAAAATTGCATGCACACAATTTGACTACAACATGTAGATTTATTATCTGCATAGTATTGGAGCAAACTCAAAGTCGCGAGATAGTCCTACACATCCATTCAACAGCAGTACAATTAATATAAAGTGCATAGAAAAATTGGTCCTAGTTGTTTATTCTGATAGTGTCTTCCATAAGCATAATTGTAAATATATTATATATTAATAATTTGATTAATTGACATTCGCACGTTGTTTCTCGGAAACTCGTTCAGACACAAAAAGGGATATCTTGTAAAATTTGCAACACACGTCAAAGAAATAAGTATTGAGAATATTACATAATCTATTTCTCAACGAAGACATATACTCATAAAAACGCGTGATTACACATTCAATAACAAGTTCGCTAAAAGTTACAGAAATAGCTTCATAAATCACTTATTTTTTTCGATATTATCTATACGTGTAAATAATTTAATAAGCGTTCCAAAGCAAAAATGTCAAGCGAACAAAGAATATTACCGGGACGTTTGTTGAAGAGCGGAAAAATTCTTCTTTTACGAACTTTAATAACAAAAAGGAGAATTGGTTTAATAAATAAAATGCTTCACTGACATCTTCAGAAATTGGTGATTATTTCTGTATTAACACACATTTCTCATGATTGTGGCCATTGCGATTTTGCCAATTGCGAAAGCATCATTTCCAGAAATAATTATTTTAATGTTAAACGCTTGTTATAAGATAATTTTACATTTCGTTATCAAATTGTTTTATTGCAATATGATCTGATAGCATGCGTGTTGTAACTAATAACCATTAGAAGTGATCAACTAATTAAACCGGCAACAAAATAATCTCTACCCATCCTTTACTGTTGCTAATTCTCTGATTTCTATCCTCACAATACACCGGCGAATATAAATATTTCATTACCGTTAGAAATTGTTGATAATAAGGAAGAGAGTGCCTCTAATCAGCGGCATCTGTAAACTAGCCGTGCTTAACGCGCACACGGCACGCACGTACCTTTGTTAGAAATTTCGAGCGTTGATTGGCTGAATCGCTGGTCAGTTTCGCGAATTAATATGCAAACAGCCTCAGATGGTGAACGCGGATTGGCTGAGATGGAAATTGGACGGACAGGTTGCTGGAGCCAATGGGATAAGCACCAGGCTCTAATTCGCCGGAGTGACGCAAATATCGATGGGAACACACCAACAATATGAAATGGCAAAGCGTATAAGTTCTCGGTAAAAGCGAAACGGTACGTAGTGTGGTTTTGAAGGTAAATATTTACTATAATGAAGCAACAACGCTGAATGATACATGCCAAAAAAATCAAATAGTCTAAGAGTGCACTTTTAATTGCAAGTTTGCACATTAATACATTGTCAGAGAACTGATATTGTTTTTGCCTGTGAAATAAGTCGCGTCTCGGGTTAACCGAATACAAAACCTGTAAAGTAACAATTCGTTTTAAACACTGTTTTAAAGCAGTTGAAACTGAATACGGAAATATTTGTGTTTACTTTCAGAAAATAATAAATGAACTACATCATAATCATAATTGCACGGAATAGCGGCCATATTGGATGTTTTTCATTGGCTGGAAATGATCGCCAGTCGACCAATCAGCATCGTTGTTATGACCCAGTAATGCTAAACAGCTCGAGTTGTAAATCACGTATGATCGATACTATGACGTACCCTTTGGGTCAAAAGTACATATACGCAAACAGCTAAAAATAGATATCACCGCATTGACAAAATTGTCACCGCGGTGACAATTTTGTCACTGCGGTGATATCTATTTTCAGCTGTTTGCGTATATGTACTTTTGACCCAAAGGGTACGTCATACGATACGATACAATATCTTCTTATGGTAATTTCTTTTCATCCCACCCAGCGTCAATGTGCAATTAATTTTCCTTAATTTACCATTATTTGCGGCCCATTACTGATTAATTTTAACCAATAATTATGCAGATAAAAGCACTTATATATTGTTGATCAGATTATATTTGTCAAACTTTAATTTGTTGCAGCTAGGCTTACAAACGCTTAAAAAGCCCATGTTACTAGTTAGACTAACGTTAATTTTTAACGCATTTCAGAACCAAGGCTATTGGGCGTCACTACGGTTTTACGTCTCCAGCAGTCCGATATTTCTTCACATCCGGCCCGATGATTCATGACGTATTTATCGATTTAATCCGGTCTTCTTATTTGTTTTTAAGCGACTAGATGCTTCATGCGTCCAGTGTTGACGTCATTATGTGACGACATCGTATGACGTCATAGCTACTGTGAAAAGTCTACTTTGCAACATCGCGTCCACGCATGATGACATCAGGGACGAGTTTGAATTGGCCGTTTTGCAGACGACAATGACGTTATATTTTACGTCATACTATTTTCATCTTTACATGTGTTCCGTTTAAAGCAGAGTGGTTATTATCCCCACGTTTTTTAAAGCGTGGGGATATTGTAATGGTCTCCGCTTTTTGTTTTGATCGGCCACTATCTCCTCCTATACTATTAGCACTAGAACCTTGAAAGTTACACACATGGTAGCTATGAGCATATGTGCGACGGTGACTGTGACGGAATTTTGATCGACCCCTGGGTCAAAAGTTATGGGTAAATAAATGGGTAAAATGGGTAAAAAATTCATTTTACTAACATCATGCGACGCACATAATAATAACTTTTGACCCAGGGGTCATATCAAAATTCCAAATAGTGCACCGTCGCACATGTGCTCA
>VMBQ01004131.1:60888-90300 GCA_007657795.1 Dreissena rostriformis | reverse complement strand
CAGTGAAATACAAGCTCGCAATCATAATTTCCAAGATGTTTTTTCATAATCAATATGAATGCATTATCAACTTGTAACTTTAAAGGCAAAAGAGGAAGGAGAGCCGTACTGGCTTGATCCTATCGTTGCATGAAGATAATTGGTCGGGTTTGGAGTCATATGGAGAAATGCAGTGGCACACAGGAAGATATGAAAACTTATAAATGAGATGATATCGCGTAGATTGGGTACTTTTAATGACAAGATATTATGATTGCGTCAAAATCCTTAACTCAATTTGGTCTGTTATAGATAGCATAACCACGTTTGGAAATATAATTCACCATTATGTCTGTGAGATTTCATCTACCGACCCACGTCTCTGTATGGCCAAACTATAAAAAAAAACATCCATTGCGTTTCAAATGTCAAACACTATTCTTTCGGTAAGTTCAAATACGACATTCTTACACGGTGCCCTTTCTTTGCCGTTTACAAAAAATACCCATTTCAAAACGCGTGTTTCATAATAAAACGTGTTTTGATTATTGTAATTTTTACGAGATGTCCCAACAGTTAAAATGCTTTATCTGAATATTCTTTTTGTATGCTTTTTTTAAAACTAATGTGATGATATCAACTTATGATGAAGACCTATTACTATAAATGTGTAGACTATACACATGTTTTTATCTGGGTGTGTTGCAAATTGTTAAAATAAAAAACTACAAAAAACTGCGATGTGTCTATCAGAAAGCGTTTTCTCTCGAAACCTAACACAAAACTAAACAATACATTGGAGCAGGTCAAAAGTCAGTTTATAAACCAATCTCATAATTCTGATAGCAGATTGTCGGACACTTCTTCGGAAAATAAATCGTTACAACGAAGTAATTTATTCTTGTAAACAACGCTTTTTTGAAGAAAACATTGGAAACTTCTTCAGTTACTTCTTACCGCACACTGTTCTGCATATTCTATAAGACCTGCATGGACTCAATTTACAGTTCCATGACAAATTACCAAGTTCCGTGACGAGTTAGTGTTTCACTTTTTTGATTTACAGAATTAATTTAAACTCACCAAGACGAATTATTGTAAGTTCGTCCCACGTCTGTAGGCTGTCATGGGATGCAGACTCATTCCTTTTTTTTAATTCGCATATTAATCAGGCGATGTATGGTATATAGACAATAGTTTGCCTTATTTATATGGAAAAACCGAACTGCCCTAATTGATGTTTATTGAATTCACATTCTCTTCCCGTCATGGCAGTATCAAATGGGAAAAGTAAATTGCACGAGATGCATAGAAAGAATCAAAACGGTACTTGAGATTAGGAAGTCTAATGATCTAAAAGGACTGAGTCAGGAGTAAAGCCATAACTCATGAAAGCAGATATAAGACTTATTTCATTTAAATGATCATTTTGTTCAACTCAAATTGCCAGTTCGTTATAGTAGGTTTTTAGACACAGTTAAACCTTTGTTAATCTGTATATACATTGTAAATATTGCACTCTCATTGTCCAATTTGCTCGAACATTTTGTCAAAACACCAACATACAAGCGCCATTGTCCTTTCTCAAAGAGTCATAAATTTTACTAAGAACATCTCTAGACACAGACAATTAAAGATCTGGAATGTCATCAATATCAGTCCAAACAGTTCGAATACAAGCGCTGTAGCCACTACAGTACTATATCAATTGTACGAACTGGAAGTAAGTGACAACACTACATCACTGCATGAAGGTCCGGGCGACGGAAGAGGTAAGAAACTTAATTAAAGCATCAATTATTCAGCGCCAGTTTTTAGAGGAAACGTATACGAGGCCATACTTGATAATCTTTAGACAATTGGACAAACCGGCGTTTAGTAAAGAGACTTTCGGGAAAAATTAGGAATAGACGACGTACACGGGACAAAACTTTACAATGGTCAGCCAACACATTCTTTATATCATTTTTGCCGGAAGTCCTCATTTTTAACAACTACAATTACCAAGTAAAGATGACATTTACTGCAACGATTAAAATTTATGCATATTGAATTGTCCAATTTCTTCTTGTTCTTTTTAAAAGAGTATTATAAATTTGCCATTCTTAGGTATTACTGGTATTAACTGCCTATACTAGGATTATCCATAAAATCAAAATGGAAATAAAAGATATAAAGCATTGAAGGTAATGTCTGGCACAAACGTTATGAAAATGAATCTCCCTCTCTACCTTAATCTAAAACAATTCAAGAATAATTATATATACAACGCTTCCGTTAAAAGAAAGAAGGCTCTACAAAATCGTAACAGTTTAAGTTACTTAAGATAAACCTTTTAGCACCAAAGTAGAGGTTACTATGTTCAGATATTTCAATATAAACATAACTACATTAAAACAATAATTTTAATATGTGTCGCAAATAATAATGGTCCATTAAAATGATGCAACATCAAACAGGCCGACATTTCTGTATCAGTAAAGTGTCTGGTTATTGTTTCCATATTTCTGCATGGCGTGATCATCTTTTGCACATGAAAGGTAAACGTTGAGTATGTATTGAAAGACTTGGGTTTTCATTTGTTGCGCGAATCAAACTAAACGAGCCCTTTTACATGAATTGAAACGTATCTGTAATCATGTTCAAACCATGTACGTCAACGCAAGTTAAATACAAACTAAGATGAGCTTTATAATTTTCAAAGCAGTGTTGCTGTTTAAGTAGTTATTATTTGTATAAGATAAGTATATATTAATGGATAGGTTAACGACTTAGTCATTAATGATTCTTCCGGTCTGAGTGTGATCTTATTCAATGAACTTAAACATGTATGTTTAATGTTAAGCCGTAAAAGTATACATTTCTCAAAAAGTGTGCGCAGTGTTTCGTCGAAACATATGCATGGACCGATTTTATGCGAACGTGTTTAGGGAACAAACACGTATTTTGAAAACATTGCAAAATAGTTATAAATTATACAACAAAGATGTTTTATATTAAAAGTACACAACCAGCAGAAAAATGTTGTGATGAGAGATGCCTACGTTGTAAGAGTACACACTTTATTACAATTTGCAGAATGTGTATTAATATTGTTAAACGTTAGCTATAAAGAAAGAATTGAAAAATAAATCAGAAGTTACAATTGTCAGGTACAGAAGTTTATTGACATTTCAATTTGCGATGCGCTTATATAAAGGCATAATGAAATATCATACCAATTATCAAAGATAATGACTGTTAACACCCGCAAGTCTTTTACCAAAGGAAATAAAAAAATCTTACACAATACGGGACAATACGTACACTACGACATTTAAAATAAAAACGTCCAAAACTGGGGTCTACGCCTTGTGTTCACATCTGCGCATTAACAATATATTGATTAATGTAGAGTTTGAAGGGCAAACAATACTCCGTATGCTTAATATTTATTTGTGTTGAGTTCATTACAGAAATTTACATGTATATCGAACATATTCACACACAGAATAACGTTTAAGCTTATGGCGATATAGATGTTCCGATAGTCGATAATGTATTCAGAAATTTAAACGTGTTCAATCAAAATATTTAAAAAAAAAACATTTCTAATGGCATATTTTCTACTCGCATGCATACCTACCCATGTGTCACGACTGAAATTCAGCAACACGGACATATTTCAGAGAAAAATTGTAAGTGTCCAATTATTGTTTTATTAGTATACGCATATTTCAACAACTGTTTTCTGGGTTCTGTTGATTGGGTAATGTGGTTTAACGTCCCAAATCGTTACTTTTATCAATTACATAGTCGGAATACAGTGTATTATACCTATTGATCTATCGATTAAAAGGTTCTATCAGCACACCATATTTTCTAAACCACTGGAGAACCTTTGCTGCAAAATTATATAAGTAACATATCGTCGTTGTCGTTCTCAAACCTCGTAACTCCAAAATTTTCAAAACTTTGTTTTCGTCTTTTCCGAATATATGAAGTCTGGCGCGTAGTTTGGGCTATATCTCGTAGCTCTACGCCAATCAGAGAACATGAAAAATCCACGTGACGAAATTGCTACGTCATTTCACCTATATATATATATAAGGTACGTTATCGTTTGGACAAAAACGTTTTAATATTTGCAGCTACGAGGTTACGAATGTCGTACCTCAAAAAATGACACAACTGTGGTGACGAAATATCGTAGCTACCATTTCTGAATAACATCAGTATGACTTACGCGTCTACGGCTTATACCATATTTTGCAGCTTCATTTGTATGGTATTTTTTTACAGAATTTCAATTTCTAAAACATCGTTATAAAAAAATTGACGGTTTTTTTCTCTCTCCTGAAAAGTTATCAATTTGTAGCTACGAGGTTTGAGAACGACAGCGACGATATTGCACAAACACACACATGATGTCCACATTCCAGCCGCCGGTTGACATCACCATTGTAAAATACGCGACTCGCTAAACAATGAACATTGATCAATGGTAGTAAACTTTAATTACGTATTAAATAGTTCCTATAATAACTGTGTTGGGCTGAATAGTCCCAATGTCAACACTGGAGGCACTGGATAAAGAGCGCCAACATGCGGTAGCTAGAGGCAATGTAAATACACTCGCGGATTATTGTTGAAAAAGAACGGGATCGATAGAGGTCTTGTACAAATAATGACATGATTAAATAGCAGTTTAATCAAGTCTCTTATTTCTAGTTTAGTATCCATTGTAAGAAAAAATACGAATCCAATTTTTGTCCATGAGTCGACAAATTGTTTTATTAATAATATTTATACGCCTATTAAGAAAATGTGTACGTGTTTAGACATGATTATTTTGTCATTCATTGTCAAATAAAACGTGGGTGTTTTATTTTCTTTATGAAAATTTAGTCTGAATATAATTGAGCCATTGCTTGCACAAAGCACGCCCTCTCAAATGTTTGAATTTTGGAAAATAATTACCCGTAATTAATTTTATATTTACTCATTCATTATTAAATTTTAGTACTTTAAACATATTTTATTTCCAAAGAATGACATTGTTCAAATATATACATTGGTCCATATATATACATACATTATGGAAAAAGGGTTAGACCTGAAGTTCTTCAACGTTATCGGGGGTCCTTCCCTTGCGTTAGTTTTTACATGTTGTAATGGTGACAGACTTAAAGTTAAATTTTAGTCGTGAATAAAGCGATCATTTATACCACCTCATATTTAGTTATACATTTTCAGGCAAATTAAACAAGAAGATATCATTGTCAGAAAATATATACGAGAGCAAAAGAAAAATATTCTATATCAGACAAGTGTATATAAATCTATTTATGTTAAATAATATACAGTGTTTTTTGCTAGGTGAATTGCATTTGAACGTTTTACAACACTTGTCTACTTACATTGGTCCTTAAAGACAGGTGTTATGCAGTATAAATTGAATAACCCATACAAGATAATTTATGGTCAAATAGCTTTGCATCAGGCATTGTTGAGAGAACGGGATGTTTAACTAGAATAGGGAATGGTTGTTGTACTATGAACATTGTTCGCATTACGTATTAGGCTACTTATCCTTTCTTAGTATTACATATCATTTTATCGAAATAAAACAATCAAATTTAAAGATACAACTATTATAAACAAACATAAACAACACTACGTTTCAGTCGGATTTAATGTGATACCAGTAAACGTTTGGGACTACGTGCTGTGTGCATAAGCTGAAACTTACTAATGTTCCTGTAACCCAGTACTGTACGCACACATACGAGTCTCGAATGAAACGTTCATTTGCCATCATATGCGACATTTCTTATACATCGAATAATAATTAAAATTTGCTTCATGAACACGACTTCAAAAAAAATCGTGAGACGCCAATCATCATCGGAACTCTCGCGGCATCATATATCGCATCCATTCGAAACTCTCACACCAGCACATATCGCGACCATTCGGAACTCTCGCGGCATCATATATCGCATCCATTCGGAACTCTCACGGCATCATATATCGCATCAATTCGGAACTCTCGCGGCATCATATATCGCATCCATTCGGAACTCTCACACCATCATATATCGCGTCCATTCGAAACTCTCGCGGCATCATATATCGCATCCATTCAGAACTCTCGCGGCATCATATATCGCATCCATTCGGAACTCTCGCGGCATCATATATCGCATCCATTCGGAACTCTCGCGGCATCATATATCGCATCCATTCGGAACTCTCGCGGCATCATATATCGCATCCATTCGGAACTCTCGCGGCATCATATATCGCATCCATTCGGAACTCTCGCGGCATCATATATCGCATCCATTCGGAACTCTCGCGGCATCATATATCGCATCCATTCGGAACTCTCGCGGCATCATATATCGCATCCATTCGGAACTCTCGCGGCATCATATATCGCATCCATTCGGAACTCTCGCGGCATCATATATCGCATCCATTTAGTAAAGTCATTCAAAGACACATTCTAATTTATAGGTTACATTGTGACTTTGAAATTTGATCGAATGCTTAATAACAAAAGGATGAAACAATTTACGTAGACCAGACAAATACCCTTGGTTGGGAAAAAGGATACACAATAATATAATTTGCATGAACACGAAATCCTCAGAAGACAAATTTAGGATATGTTGACATTTGGCAAATAACCGTGTCATTATTTTAAACATTATTATTGTTATATAAAACGTGCTTTTATGTGATAGAGTAAAGAAGATTTCGAAGAAGACATTGGAGTTTGAAACTTAAATAATTGACATATTACAACAGTAACACCACTTCTATTAAATCTATTAGTCAACACCCCTGTACGTCGATAAACCGAACTTGCAGCAGATTAACAAAACTGCAACCAAAAGTGACATCGACAGTTATGAGGTAGGTGCATATTTGAATTCTTTTGTGCGATTTAATTGAGTATATTTACATAATTATTGTATAAATTTATAACGTTATATATCACACTATAATGTACTAGGTTAGTTTCACTAAATCTATAATTTTCAATTTGCAAATAAATATATGTGTTAGTATGTTATTGCGTAATTAATGTTGATATCTTTGCAATGTTGTCACAATCCTTAAGTAAGCTTTTATGTGTAACTAAGTTCAAAGCGTTCACATACTGCAGGGAGTTTTGGTTGGGATGAGTACATTTGGAGTATTTTCAATCTAAGCTATTTAACTGCTATGATGTATTACAGGTGACAATATTATATTTTTTAAGGTGCTTTTGCCGGAGATAAGAAATTGGCGCTGCTGTTATATATACACTTATTTTAAATCGAATCACGAGAAAAAAAAAGATTCATTTACTGGTCTTCGAAACACAAGAAAACCACAAATCCCATTAACAAAATATCACTTAGTAACAATTCATCGTGGTATTTACCTTCATACATATACATATTTTTTCCCTTAGGACGAAGAATAACTATCATTAAAACGGTACTGGTCCATTGCATATTTAATGTTTTTTAATGCTATGGTCCGGTTATTTTGTTACCCCTATGCATCCTCAAAAACAACAACAACTGAAAGTTATTGTGCATTTAAACAACACATAAATCCGATATACATAGACATAATGGCTGAAGCATGAAAGCGTTCATGCATAATTGCAATATATGATCAAATCATGTATCGCATAATCATTAACATTTTTACATTGTTTTTTAAACATTCAAAAGTAAATCCATTGCATTTATCCCTAATATAAACCATTGTGAGTCGTTTGGAACAGTACGTTGTAACTACAATATATCCTTTTGTAATGACCGATAATTCATATTCTTAAACTTACCTTAAATATATGTTGTTGTTTTTTTGTTTATAAATAGTGGTACTACTGATATCGATTTGCATGTTTTGTCTGCAGTTTGGGTCATATGCCGCAAGTTTGGTTTTTGGGTTGAACAACATAAAAGGGCATTGTGACATATTTTGACGGTCTACTACTTAAAAACAGAAAAAATATCGAAAAAATGACGCGTACATCCGGTTATTACCAGATATCAATAAGGAACAAAATGAAATAACTCACTTACAGAAACATTTTGTTCTATTGTTCAATAGTTCCAGGGATCGTTAGACTCATTCCTCTGAAACAACAAATTAAGTAAATGTTTGTATTTCCTTCCTGGTTCAGGACTGCTTCGAGCAGTGTACATTGATTATAAACGTAATAATTAGACTCCGTTAATTATTCATACAACACTCATTTATGAGTTTACTTAATTAAGTGGTATACACTGAAATAACTTCATGATATTGTACATATTGATATTACTATAATAACCAACTGCTTCATGAAAATAGTGAAGCCTACGCCGATTTTTTGAACGATATGATACACGTTGATGCAGTTTTACGCACAGTTTTTTGTAATACAGAAATAACGTAAAAGTAACGTATTTAGTAGTAGTAGTAGTAGTATAAGTGGAAGTAGCAGAAGCAGAAGAAGTAGCAGTAGCACCAATAGACAGTTGCAGTAGCAGTAGCAGTAGCAATAGCAGTAGAAGTAGTAGTAGTAGTAGTAGTAGTAGTAGTAGTAGTAGTAGTAGTAGTAGTAGTAGTAGTAGTAGTAGTAGTAGTAGTAGTAGTAGTAGTAGTAGTAGTAGTAGTAGTAGTTACTGTAGTAGTAGTTACTGTAGTAGTAGTTACTGTAGTAGTAGTAGTAGTATGTGTTTTGATAATTTGATATTAAACACGAAAACATCTGATATACTTATTCAAAGCACTATTGCGACCATTCCATATATTTCTATTAAAGTTTGCACGGTTATAATAGTATCCATTGTAATTAAGTTTTGTTATCGCTATAAAAAGGAAATATATTGATGTAAGTGAACCACACTTATCTTAATTGGCTTTTAAATATAGTAGATAATGGAAATCCATTTAATTGCGAAACATTATCAATAGGAAAGCGGCGGAAGATAATATGAAACCATCGACAGTTGTCTTGTTTTTGGTATTATTAATGAGTAACTCCAAAATGGACTACATAAATAGTACATAGGTGTACATCAATTCAGAAAACATGTCATTCATTTATTAAATCGTAGTATTGACCTCAAATTGAAAGGTTTATTTATGTATTCAACCCATTACATTTTTTTTTTCATATGATTATTTTCATTGTTTCACTTCAATGTCAAAGTTGATACATCAGGAAAAACTAATGTTCTTCCTATTCCTATTTTTATCCAAAAAAAAACCCTTTCTTAATTTATCGTTTTAGGTTTCTGTAAACATTACAGCAAACCACACATCAATATTTATTTTACGTCACAAAACAAGCAAATGTTATTTGGTTCAAAATGTTGCATTTTTATATATTTTTCAGTTTCCTCGAGTTATTGTGGCTTTAAAGAGGTAAACGCACTCGCGTAGTGCATTATTACTAATATTTCGTATAACAATCTTACTTTAAAGACACCGTCATTATTTGTTATACGTTTCATTAAATTGAGCTTCATCACAAATGCTATAAATATCATTTTCTATAAAAAAAGAAACAGAAATTGAATGTCTAGGAGAAATGAAATGTGAAGGCAGGAAGCAATTCCTTGATATCGTATCGTGCACTAAAATGATCTCAATGCGCTTGAATGATGCACGAACAGGCTCAGTCTTACTATGGAGGAACGCATGATCATAGAGCATTTAAATAGATTGTTGGAGTAATACTTAACACGTTTGCTTTTAGATTATTATTTTATGCTTTCCGGTGGTTAAGAGAGAAATATCAGTGAGTTTAAACTGAAATTTCACTGTATCAAACAATGACAATTAATAGTCAACATTATCGATAACGACTTTATTATTTCAGCAAAAATACAAATATAACCATTTGTAAGCATACAATAAAAATAATGTGCTTTGGGATTGTGGAATATCGATTTTAATTCAGTCGTGATAACAGAATAAATATATTGTATATGATCACTCGTGAATTAAAATCGATATTCCACCAAATCCAACAAATATCCTCTTTGTATTAACACTACGAAAATATGCGCATTGAGCTCAAAAATATATGTGTCGATAGAGTTGTATAGTAATACAGCTAAGATCGTTTGTTTTAAGATAAGTTATTATAATGATCAAATATGTTCATGTACTGGTTATTAATATGACGAATATTTGTAAAGTGACATTAAATATGATTTATATCTGATTTTATAATTTGGTAACGCGTGAATATATATAATAATAGTATGTTATGAAATATATGTTTTAAGATTGATGTGTTTTTTAATTTCAATATTAAGTAAGGTTAACTACATAAAAATAACCATATTACGATACGTGCAGTATAAAATGGCTTTCAAACAAATAAGAAAGACGAAGAAGAATTAAAAAAACATACATGAGTATTTACAAAGAATTGTTATTTTGTATAAAGCGTGTTACAAAATACAAATACCTGTCGTAGGACAATACAATCAGTAAATTTCAAACTAGTTTAAATACAAATTATCGCAAAGCAGAAACCAACAACCGACTAAGGAAAACGTATTTAAGATCCAAGAACAACAATGTGTCATGTTCTGAGAAAACTGGGCATAATGCATGTGCGTAAAGTGTCGTCCCATATTAGCCTTTGCAGTCCGCACAGGCTAATCATGGACGACATTTTCCGCCTAAATAGGATTTTTGCTAAGAAGAGACATCATTTAAACGAAAAACTCCATTAAAAGTGGTAATTGTCGTCCCTGATTAGCTTGTGCGGACTGCACAGGCTAATCTGGGATGACTATTTACGCACAAGCCCAGTTTTCTCAGAACGCGACTCCAATGGTTAAAACTAAGGTCTACTTACTTTGAATATTCGTGCATGTTTTCTAATCGCACCCTCAAACGTTTTGAGTTCTTCCACTTTGAAGTAAATTTCATCCAAACTCCACGTTCTCAAACGATGATTTTCAAAATGGTCAACTGTTTTAATTATATCCCAAATTATGTTGTATTAATATTTCAGATGCCGACCATTGTTTTAACGGGTTTCAGTCAAGCATTTGGTTGTTTTGCTGCACACGTTCAGAAATTGCACAGGCCAATTTGAGAATACTATAAAAATAATTGCATTATGAAGGCATGTATTTTCAATTCGATTTTTGTTTAAAAAAAATGCACCTCAAACTTTATCCTCTGACTATTTTCTGGTGATTTAAGCATTTAAGAATAAGTCATAGTTATCTTTTTCAGGCTCTTGTAAAATCTGTTTTTCATACAGGATTATGAAAGCAGCAAGCCATCCAGTATAGTCATCGGTATATACACAATATTGCTCGCCTTCACTATTTTTTTTCCAGATATTTTCATCAACGCTTACTTCGCGTCTGAACTATTAATTGTTTGTAGTTGTAACGTACACATCTCAACGTGACCTGCCTAAACACATTCGATTTCGTCTAATATGTAAATTGTTGATACACATGTATTTTTTTATATAGTTTTATATTAAGGCATTTTCCTTACACTTCATATTTCTAAATGATATATGTATATATTTGTGTAAGTTATTTTAACAGGTTTTTAAGTGAGTAACTATTACTATTAATCAAACAGTTGTTGTTTCAAGCAATTATAACAGCCATTTGATATATAAACATGTATATATAAATACACAAAATCGCAGAATTGATCGATAATCCGCGAAAAAAGTCCAAACACATTAAACAGTTGTTTTGATTATCAAGTGCCGTTTAATTTATAAACTCAGCGCTCCTGTTTTAAAACTTCTCATAAGAAACTAAAGAAAACAATAAATCCCATTCATCGAATCTGAACGTACGAGTCAAGGCAATAAGCATGATGCAGTGAGCGCGGCCGCTCTATGATTTCCCTGTCTTAGCATTCCTGCCATGGAGTTGATTGACCGTGGTCTAAGTGACTTAATTGAATGGTCGTTATTTCTGACGTATAATATTGCCTTTGCCTATGCGAACGGGCCGTAGATGTCTACAAAACTGTTTACCATTCGTGCGGTAAGTCTCGGCGTTAAATATACACGTATACTCGGGTGATTTGAATTATCTTTCTAATTTAATTTAATTTTCAGGAAATATATTTCAACGGGTTTCAGTTTCATCACAAATTCAAACACCTGACATGTATTTGTATTTCATTCTGTTAAAGTAGTTATACATGTAGGTGGTAACCATGTTTTTTTTTTAAACGCATGCGTAACTGGGTGATACTGCTCGACTTGAATACCTAGCATAGGTAATATCGAAAAAAGCTACAATAGCAGATTGCATAAGAGAGTCGCGTTCTGAGAAAACTGGGCATAATGCATGTGCGTAAAGTGTCGTCCCAGATTAGCCTGTGCAGTCCGCACAGGCTAATCAGGGACGACACTTTCCGCCTAAATTGGATTTTTGCTAAGAAGAGACTTCATTTAAACGAAACATGTCATAAAAGCGGAAAGTGTCGTCCCTGATTAGCCTGTGAGGACTGCAAAGGCTAATCTGGGACGACACTTTACGCACAAGCATTATGCCCAGTTTTCTCAGAACGCGACACAAGAATCCGCAGCGCTCGATGGCAGTTTCGAGTTTCCGGCGTACTGCCTGCCTATCACCTGAGCCCCATACAGGCTTTTGTGTCGTATTTGATTAATCGGCGCTAGATTAATACTTTCTCCTAAAGTAGCAACTTTTACGGCGGATATTGTGAATTCATTATTGTAGCTGCAATAGACCCTTTCACATTCCCGATATCGAGTTCTGGGGGTGTTCCCTATCTTGATGAAATGAATCGAGAACGAGGCTGACGATGTGGAAGAAGGGATTGTCTATAGAGACATTTAAATGTTCAGGGGATACAACATGGTTACGACATTTTTGATAACGTTACATGATGGACATCAACAAATCTTTTTACATTTGTTTTCATCATTTTTATTCTTATTGTATGAGTGTTGATTACAACAAAGCCATTTTAGGTAACGTTAGAACAAATCATTTTTTTATAATGTTACATGATGGAAATCAAGAATTGTTTAACTGAAAAAAAAAATATTGTTTTATCCTAATTGTATGATTGTTGATTCCAATAATTTCATTTTTGATAACGTTACAAGAAAGACGTTTTTTGATAACGTTACCTCATGGGCATCATGATTTTTTAATGAAACAAATTCATGTTATATCATAATTGTATGCCTGTCGAAGCACATTAATCGTGGTTTATTTCATTATAATTTGCATAATTGAGCAATTAAAATGAAACTTGTGTATCGATGTTCCAGGTCAGTTTTGGAAATTAGCCCATTAAATTGGTAAAATTGGGGTCATCTCCCATCAAACTATGTGTGTCACAAAAAAAGGCAGATGTGTTTTGGATCAAAAACAGGACCCAAATAAACACATTCCAGTCACGAAGAGGTCATGTGTCCATTGTAAAGATACTTTACAATCAACCACTTCCTACATGACTAAGATTGCAATGCACTTCGTTGAACAAGTGCGGTTTGTTACGTTCAATTTCTGATTAAATGAATAAGTTATAAAACTAAATGCGATCTTAAAAAAATCAATCATTTTAAATTTCTCGTATGCAGAGTTACATGTTTTGTTAGAATCAGCAGTTTATTTTGAATATTAACGAGTATGCACTGGCATTCAATGTGTCATTCTATGGAAAATAAATTAATTATTAATAAACAACTTAAAATTTGTATTAACCCAATCCTCGAGAAACGATATCATTTTTATAATTAAGATCAATTAAGTAAAAAACTTCTATTTAAAAATGGCCCAAATAATTATGATCTATCATAAATTAAAATCCATTACTTTGTTAAGCGACAGCGTTTGTTTCATTTATATCATGAACATACCTTAACCAAGGGGAAAGAAATCGTCAACAAATAGTGTAAAGTCCATAAATACGACAACGTGTCGTTATATCAAATTAAATAAAAATAATCACCAAGTAATCCTCCAAAATTAGAAGTCTTTTTTTCCAGCAGTAAATTGAACACACAATTACACACAAACACCGCTTTATGTTTCTTTATATCCCATGTTCCTAGCTATTCCTATTCCTGGTTATTCACTTTTTGTAATATGTCGCACAAGTTCTAAAAGAATCAAATAAAGAGTTTCCCCTAGAAAATACAATATACTATAAATAGAATTACCGAGTCCGCACAGCACAACTATTGTAACCGAACAATTAAAATCGCACCATTGGTTAACGTAGGATATGCGCTTACAAACTTATATAGGAAATCTATATCTTCTATAAATTGGTTATTATAATAAATCTAGATCCCCTTTCTCGTTACTTGTTTGGGCTTGCTCAGGATTCTCCGATATATTGATGTCCTCACTGAAAGGTGTTTTCGTTTGAAATATTACCCCGAACAGTAAGTTAAAGAGCAAATACAACGTCGATAGCACACTTTGCACTTGCTTGCGACTTACGTTTGTGATTCAAGTGTGTCCCAAGGAAAATAGTTATAAGTTGGGCTATGTTATTCCATCATGTTAATTCATTTGCTGTGTTGTTGAGCGTATGAAATACGTGTGCGTTATTCTGTATTTGATTTTGATGATTTCATATATAAGAAAAGGATTTGTGCTTAATTTAAACAATTTGTGGAAATAAATTTAAAAAAACGGGTTCGACGTCTTTCAACAGCTTTTAAAATAGATCTTGTTACATATTCGTAATCTAAAAGTTATGATATACTATATTATTAAATATATGTAGGTCGTATAAAAATAGAAGTTTAAAAGACCCATACTACCAACACACACTTAAAAAACAATCAATATGTATTTGATCGATCGATTATATTTAACAAGTATTTTGTTTCTCTCGCACGTCGATTTAATATCACTAAATAGTGTATCTATTGTTATTGCATCAGAGTCATCGACAAGTGACAATACTGGCCCCATACACAAGTGTTTTTGCCTTCGAGCGAGTCAGCAATCCCCTTGTTACTAAGGTGCTCTGCTGTAGTTTGTTTAACGTCTCGTATTTAATTACTGAATGAGGTAATCAGCACTGAATGTTCATTCAGAAATCAATCTGCACCCAGACGCCTGTCTAACGATTTTTACTATGATTCATTTCTGTCACAAGGGGAACTTCGGGGCGTAGGAGGATTTCTAAGACGGTTGGTATGACTTTCATTATAGTTTTTGGCATTGCAATTGACTCACATTCGTTATCAAAAGTGGTTGAGATATTACTTTTTACTGTATTGAAAGTAATCATGCTTTAATAGGCGATTATCCGTTGACGATTTAAACGTGTATACATGCATAATATACATTTCACATAGCTCAGTGTTCATACAAAGAAATTATATACGTTTATTTTGAATCAATATGGACCATTTGTATGCTGTTCAAGACCATATAACGTGGTATTGTTGTTTGTCACTGATCTAGTTATAAACAAGTAAATCCTATGAGTTGTGTTTAGCGAAATCGGACTTGATGTTTCCTCAAATTAAGTTTTGTTTAGCTATCAATAGTAACCAAAATTGATTTCCTCACCCGTAAGATTCATTTCAATACATGTATACCTTACCTCTCTTAAACGTGGCATTTAAATAATTTATATTTATTTATAAGTCATATACTGTAAGATGCGAATTGTGTGCATTGTACGAAATTATAGTTAACAACAATATATAATTAGTTCACATCACCGCCAATTTCTTTTCAGTTTTTTGGTCTTCGTTAAAAAACATAATAAATTATTAATAATATACCTTTGTTTCATTTACTCTCTAAAACGTTTCGTTTACAATTAATTAATCATCATATATTATTTTCATTTAAAAGTCATATATTGTAAGGTGAGGCGTGTAGCAACACGCCGATCATTCTTTAAAAACTGCGTGGTACTCGTTATAATATAATATTTATATAATACTTATTTATAATAACATTTGTATTATCAACACTGTTTCAACAATAACTAAAAAAATTTAGAACAATGTTTCCTGAAAAGCCTACTTCTTTCTAACTAAACCTTCACTGACAAGTCGATTTCATAATGCTTTTTATGCTTGCATTAACATTGTTATCCCTTACTGTCACAAATAAAGAACAGTTTCTTATTTTAAATGCCGGACTTTTGTTCACAAATGTACTTCATCCATCAAAATATTACCTAATTGGTAATGAATAACCTCACACTTTCGTAAAACGATAATGACCGTACCACTTCTAAAATATCCTCCATACACACCAAGTCCAACTCACTTTAACAACAACCTCAAACGATTCAATTACAAGCTCTCTCTCTCTCTTGTTCCTGCAAACGGTAAATTAGCGCGCGGTGAGTCGGCTGCGTGGAAATCTAAAAAATCCACGTCGATTGCCTCAACTGTGTTCATTGTTGTTTGCTGTCATTTGGGACACTATTTAAGTAATAAGGATCAATTGGGCGCTTTCACAAAATGATTGTGACAAACAGTCCGGCGAGGATGGCTCGTGTCTGGGAAGCTTTTAGCGGTACGTCACAGTGGCAGCAATTGTGGATGGATTGAATAAAAATACTCGACTGGAGAAATGCAGAGTCTCCCAAATGCAAATCTCCAATAACAAAAGAACTGAAACTTATCATCGCGTGCAAATTCATTTTAGTTATGTGTGCTTTGTTAAAATGTGTAGCGTTTGAATACTATTGTTTTACTATTTAATTTTGTTTCTTTGATACTATTTGGTGCTCGTTATAATATAATACTTAGTTGTAATAACATGTTTTAATAACACTGTTTCAGCACTTAATTTCAAATTTACAATAATGTTTCCTGAAGAAAACCTACTTCTGTCGAACTAAAACTTGACTTACAAGTCAATATTCCATAATGCCTTTATGCTTGGATAAACGAAGTTTATATCTTTATGTTACAAATAAAGAATAGTTTCTTATTTTCAAAGCCGGACTCCTGTACACAAATGTACTTCATCCATCAAAATATTTTTTAATTGGTTATAAATAACTTCACACTTTCGTAAAACGATAATCATGGCCGTACCACTTCTAAAATATCCTCCATACACACCCAGGCCAACTCACTTTAACAACAGTCTCGAACAATTCAATTACAAGCTCCTCCTCTTGTTCCTGCAAACGGTAAATTAGCGCGCGGTGAGTCGGCCACGTGGAAGTCTAATTCCACGTCGATTGCCTCAACTGTGTTCATTGTTGTTTGCTGTCATTTGGGACAATATTTAAGTAATAAGAATCAATTGGGCGCTTTCACAAAATGATTATGACAAACAGTCCAGTGAGGATGTCTCGTTTCTGGGAAGCTTTTAGCGGTACGTCACAGTGACAGCAATTGGCGATGGATTGAATCAAAATACTCGACTGGAGAAATGCAGAGCTTCCCAAATGCAAATCTCCAATCTATCATCGAGTGCAAATTCATTACTTTTAGTTCATAGTCCTCTGCAAACGTGGGTAAAGTTTATTTGCTAGTGGTTTATTTTAATGTTCCTTATTGTATGTGTCAGTACAGAACGCAATGATAACATATTTACTTGATTACAATTCTACCAATGTTTTTGCTTGTCACATGGTTCGCAGGAATTACGGAATTACAGAAAGAAACTGTCATCTCAAATTGCATGTATGTTTTTTTAAATATCTCAGTGAAGAAAACATAGCTCAAACAATGAATTTGGGCCGCATGATACCTTCAATAGAAAGGAAAGTAAGTGATGTATAGACTTTCATGCAGATATAGTGGCATATATCCACCAAAGTTTGTATACATAGTTCACAATACAATTGCAACATTTTGTAAAAGCTTTCTTCACACTGAGAGCTGTTATCTTCTCATGTTCAGCAATATTCGGAAGCAATGAATGACAATTATCATCCACTGTTCTATATCCTATTCAATTACACGTCTACGGTTTTTCCAGAAAAACACTAAATTGCAGGAAAAGAAAGAGGGCTCTTCCAATTTCATCTCATGGTTTTACCGTAGCTTCATGGCTGTTCTGTTGTTCTCTAATTCGGGAGGAGGGAGGTTTAATCAATAAGAATAAATTAGCAACAGCAATAAATGATTGCGACACACCTCCTTAGGGAACCATTTTTTTATATTTGTCAGACATATTTTTGGATTTAGTAGATCACAAAAAGGAATATTCTAATCACATACATAGCGCAACTATGGCTTTTGTGTCTGTTTTATAAAACATGGTAATAACTATGCCGCTGCATAGGATAATGATACAAACTGAAAGGGACTTGTTCACATATTTTGGCATTTTCTAAGTTCTTCATTAAATGCCTTAAATTGTATTTATTCTAAACATGGAGATAAACGCTTAAGTATAGGAAGACGACAATTTAATAGAGAAGAAAAATATCATCACCCCACTGGTGTTCGAACCTTTGTCCTTCGCATTATAAGACAATGGTCTTAGACTCTCGGTCACCGCGACTGCTATATTGTTTAATAAATCCCATATTTGTGTAAGCAATACGCGTGTTATCACATACTTGAACTTCAACAACAAAAACATTCCAAATTATTCAATCGTTTTGCGTTTTGAACACTTTATATGTCATCAATTTAAAATGATGATTACTCTTAAATAATAGGATAATGTATTTCAGAACATGAGGACATTCTTAGTGTTATTCGCGTCCATGTATACAGTGGTTTTTTTATATAGTGACAAAAAATGAAATTGTCATTTGATCAATCTGTACAAAAGTCCCTTTAATATGGCGTCGGCATATATCTATGCATATGATGTCAAAGTGAAGAAATGACACACACATTGGACTAAATTTAAGTATAAATATCAGTTCAGCACATTTTCTTGGGACTTTATTGTTTCGCAACATGCGATGCTTTTCATATCGATTGTCAAGGTAAATATAATTTGATTACTGCACTTAAAGACATGTCCACAACCTTGCTTTTGCATAAATGTGCCTATAGAAAGGACTTGAATGAGATCGACTTTATACAACATATAAATCATGATGAAGAGTACGTTACATAAAACCGACATTTAACTGGTATTAAAGCGTGAACTCATTAAGTACGTAACCAATGATACCACGATGAAATTATATATATATGAAACAAATTCTAAATTTTGCTTTATTGTCTTAAAATATAATGCTGTTCAATTTGTATACATTAACACATACGTTGATATTATTAAACTTCCAAACATTACAAAAAACGTAACATAGTAGTTCTGAACGGTTCAATATAGTCAGCATTTTAACTTAATATTTCCAGTCATCTTGGAAACTTGGTAATTTCGTTCTATTCTTGTTGATATGAAAATACACAATGATTGGTTAATTTATGCGCGTCTGTAAACCATATAAAATAAATAATAAATAAAAAATATATATTTAACAAGATATAAAATGTTTTTATTTTTTTTATTTTTGTGTGGCACAATACATTCCATTTTCATTTCCCGCAACGATATCTATTCATACGACATATGAACACAAAATTGGTAAATTAACATGTGTTGAATGTATATTGTACCACAAAAAAGAGCATTTTGTATCGTGTACAATCTATGTTACCAGAGCACATCTTACGTTGAAATTTTGGCTATTGCTATAAGGAACACTGATTATTTATATGTTAACTTTATTTTACGAAACATATTACGAAATGTTTGTTGATTTTGAGCGTTATAGAGGCTTTAAACGTGACCAAATGTGTTCGCCTCAACATTGAGTAGCTTTACTTGATGCCGCAATTCTCGTTTCAAATTTCGTATTAAGCAAAGCGTTTTAAGATAATTAGAAATACAGAAAATAAAACGATGTAGGTTAGATTGGATATTTTTGCACCAAGAAGTGAACTGTGTTTCTATGCAGTTCGGCGCGTACAAGGTCGCAAGCAAACATGACTAAAAGTCTAAGCGATAATTGTTTCTTATTGATTAAACCTAGAAGATTATTTGTAGTCCAGAGGGGTTCATATGTCAAATGTTTTTAGTTCTGGATATTTCAACATCTGTAAGGGTAGCCATATAGGGCTAGTTACTATTCACACCAGATGCATATATATTACATACACTTACCGATATATCATACACTTCCCGATCTGATCCGAGTTTAAATTCAAAAGAACCATTTCAAGTACAACAAACTGGCTTTAAAGAAACGATTTTAACAAAGGTTGCTCTGTTTTTTTCTTTTAACCAACAATAGATTATTAAAACATTTCTATATATAAATTGTAAGGCCTGCAAATAATCTTAAAAACATAAACATATATAAAGACATTTTATAAAAAAAAAATTGGTAGGTCGGTTCCTGAGACATTTAAGTGTATTAGCTTAGGATATTTAACGAAACATATTGGGGAAAAATAGTACCAATACCATTTTTGTACTAATACAAAAAATACAATTTGATTAATTCAATGTCGCAAGCAAATACAACGTCCAACAACCGTCATAATGATAGAAATAATTCTGTAGATAATAAGTTGTATTAGCGACTACAATTGATAGATTTTAGTTCTGGTTCAAATAGTTTAATATGCTTCTTACGGTGTGATATCTCTCATAAGCAAATGAAGCTTAACTATTATGACACTATAACAAACCTGCTCTCTCCGCAGTTACACGTTTTACTTATGGATATAGCAACATGGAACTTTCATTCCGTAAGCAAAGCCGGAAATACGGAATGTTTACATGTTAGGTATAACAGATCAGTGTATTGTTTGTTTATCGAACATAACAAAAAGCTAAAGATGCAATAATTGAAGCTGTAATTAACGTAAGTAAGCTTAAGTTGAAACTTTATCTTTATTGCAGGCAACTGACAATTTTACTACATGAAGTTGCAAAACACATTAACACTTTTCTTATTATCTAGAATTGTATCTATATTGATTATATTGACTATTGACTAAGGACGTAGAATATGCAAGTGTGTGGTATTATCTTACATCGACATATACAGAGGTATGCTCTGGTTTTTCTAAGCAAAGGCACATAGTATGTAATTGTATACAAAGATTATGCAAACGTTAAACGTAACATGCAATATGCATCATATCCTCAAGATCCTTTCAATCTATGAAGTGTGCACTTTGTTTCCCTTAATGACATGTAGTAAACAGATTGTTTCAATAGTTTTGATAAAGGCGCAATGCCGAATCGTCAATAAAAGGAGTCAAATCACAGGATTAGTTGTTGTTTAATATCCCTTAGGATAATTACACTGATCTTAATGCAATGCATAAACAAATTCACCCTGTTAACGGTTTGCAAAGTGTCAATAACAGTCTTTTTTTAAGTAATTGAGCTTGAAACTCAGCATATACAATAACCTTCGTATGTGCAATTGTCTCATGATACCTTACTATTAAATGGAGAACACTTGTGTTTTGTGTAATAACAAATATTCAAACTGTTCGCATAAAAAAAAATCATATATTCATATAGAGCACCCTACATCGGTGTGTGACTTCTCGGATATGGGAACCCATTATTTGTTCAGTCTGCGATGATATACCGATATATCTACCTGGCACCACAATACTTGCGTCTGTAGCCGTACGGATTTATAATAACATTGGATCCATTGTGTCGTGTACTGAGAAAATCCAGTTTAGGTGGAAAGTGTCGTCCCGGATTAGCCTGTGCGCACTGCACAGGCTAATCTGGGACGACACTTTACGCACATGCATTTTGCCCAGTTTTCTCAGAACGCGACACCATTTGTCACAGAGACAATGAGGATGTCAACGCTGAGTAATGTCCATGCATCATACATACACGGAGTCAAACAAACGATTTTTTCTTTCTTCGGGATGCACTTTACTTGAACCATTAATTAGATACAATTCCATTAGAAACCTATATTTAATTTCAGTATGCAATCTAGTGCTTCAGTAACCGCGCTGTGGTTATAATGTACGGAGATCAATAGAATCAGTCATTTGAAAATGCTCACTCAAGCACAAATGTATGAGTGCAAACAAGAAAAACATAATTTATGATCGACAACCACATACAGGAATACGCCAGGCATGCTTTAAAATAGACCTGCAATATACAGTCATTTAAATCAGCAGTAGTATGAATATAGACGTTGATTCCTCAATAAACTTTATCATGACGTATGTAAGTTCAAATTTCGTATTAAGCATAGCGTTTTAAGATAATTAGAAATACAGGAGAATCCCTTACTTGTTACCGTTTCTAAAGCGGTCCATTGTAGTGGCTTTGCATGGAGAAGAATGCTAGGATATTCTATATGTGCTTTGTTTTTCAACAACCCGTTTAATAAAATATAGTTAGCATGTTCGCTTCAGATTCTAATTCCACAATCGAATTCCGTACATACAAAAATGGTAAATGCGTGTGTTTTGTAAGGTTGAAATGAAGAAATCATGTTTTGCAAAACAAATTAGAGGACCTAACGTTTTATACAAACAAAGAATTTTGTTATTGAAGTGCACGTATGTTATTTATTCATTTTGATATAAAAACGTATGTATAAGTCCTTTGTGTAATATTTTATATCATGAAATGACGACTTATTATTAAATGTAGACTTAGTATTAAATATACACATCAAAATCATGATATATTTCGTTAATGAAATTGTTAGCGCTAAGACGCAGATTCGATTTTGATCCGCTTGAAGCATTAATTTGACCAAAACGTATATAAAACCAAGTTAAATCTAAATCAACATTGTTAAAAACGTACAAAAAGTTTAAAAAAGTTAAAAGTGAATACGCTTTATAAAGTAGTATAAATTGTAAGATTTAATAAAATGTTTTTTTTTTGATAACGATTATTTGTTTGCGCTTTCTTTCCAACATCACCGCGCTGTAGTTCTAAACGTATTTGTTTTTATTTTTTTAATCAGATTTGTATAAAGGTTTGATTGATTACGATTATTGTTTATGCCTTATTTTCAGCATCGAACCCCCGCGCACTCCTCGCGGTGGATTAGCGGTGCACTTTATAATCCGATCGAATGCGGACCAACCCACAAGAAACCCTTCATTTTGGTAAATGGTAATTATGCTCTCACTTTCTGAAGATTTGCCTTTGTGCGAACTTCAATCCGTCCGTCAGTCCGTCCGTGCGGTCCGACGTACGGACGGTCACGTGTAATGCTTAAACGCCTCCCCCTTGGTGAGGGGCGTTAAAAATGTTATTTTCGTATAAATTTTATGTTGAATTTCCATTTAGACCGAACAAATAACAACCGTAAATACCGCTGTGTAATAAGAAGGCGTTTAAAACATATTCATAATTTTTCAATTGAATGCCAAAAAGACAGCTCAATATGTACCAATTGGATTAAAATGATTTATTATATGCTTTCCGGTAGTTAATAAGGAAATATCAGTGAATTAAAACAAACTGACAATTCACTGTTTCAAACTGCAAATAAACAATGAAAATTATCGATAATTTTCATTGTTCTACCGGAACTATTTGTTGGCAAAAAATACAAAATTAATCATTTGTAAGCATAAAATAATAAAAAAATATTGGATTCGAAGGAATATTGATTTTAATTCACTCGTGATCATAGAACAAATATTTTTATTATGATCAGTCGTGAATTAAAATCGATATTTCACCAAATCCAACAAATATCCTCTATTTAATAATTTTTCAATTGAACATGTTTGCATGCCCAAAGACAGANCGTTTTTTCAATATTTACCTTTAAACCCCACGAATCACAGTATTGATAGAGCTTATTTAAAAGATACTGAACTTCAGTAGGAGTTTTGCCTATAATGGCCATATCATCTTCAAAAAGCAAAAGTATTAAAACAATATCATCAATAAGCATACCAGATTGAACATCTTGTTGTAGGAACATTTCTAAATCTTCAACAAATAGAGAAAAAAAT
This sequence comes from Dreissena rostriformis, assembly GCA_007657795.1. NCBI lineage: Eukaryota > Metazoa > Mollusca > Bivalvia > Myida > Dreissenidae > Dreissena > Dreissena rostriformis. The sequence goes on along the minus strand of VMBQ01004131.1, from coordinate 66,413 downwards.
AATGGGGACATTACCTCCCCTTGACGTAAGCCAACGGCATAATTAAAATAATCAGAGTAGTTAGAGCATGATTTAAAACATGATTTTACATTACAATACATATCCTTAACAAATCTCAAAATTTTGCCCTGTATTCCAGATTTATACAATTTTAGCCACATACCATTTCTATATATTGAATCAAAACATTTCATCATATCAACAAATATAACATAAAGCCTTTTGTTTTCAAACAAATAATTATGAACAAGCGAAAAAAGAATAAATATTGCATCAACTGTAGAGCGCCCCTTGCGAAATCCAAATTGGGCGTCAGAAATTATATTATTTTGTTCACATACATGCTCAATACGTTTATTTAAAACTGTAGTGAATATTTTAGATAGACAACTGACAAGATAATTACGATGATTAACCCAAGTCGGAATTTCCGGTAAAAGGATACAGTCAAGCTACCATTACCGGATCAGTAGCGGAATAAAGTTGTTCTGGTGAAAAGCAATAAATGTTTTGCGAATTATTCTATACCAGTTTGATAAAATATTACCTTTGCTTACTGTTTCAGCGCATAGTCTTATTTTTAAACGCAGGCAAAATGTAATTGTGATACCTTTTTTTTCACTTTAGAATTCATGCATTAACGGATCAGTTGTAGCCATAACGGATCACGTGATCGAAACCGCTCAGGAGGGCATCTAACACGCTATTTCAACTGTATTTGAACTGTCGAAACATGAACTGTGTTGTTTACAATGACTAACTTACATGGTCAGTTATAAATTGTATTCATTTTTTTATTTTTATTTTAATTGTTTTCTATATGTGATCTTGTATCTACACTTTACACATGGTGTTTAATGTGTGATTATCTGTTAAAAATCCAAGATAGATCGAAAACGATAATTACGTGTTTTTTCTTGGATCAATTTACAAAAATGTATATTAAATATGTATGTGACTTTGATTTAGGTACGGACAATCGAATACATAATTTCGACAATGCACGCTGGTCCAATATTAAATCGGTTTGGGTTTTAAATTATTTGATTTTAAATATTTCCATTCTTTATTATACCTATGAAATGAAAGAAAATAAGGTGTCTCTGGAAAACTTAATCATTTAATATCATCTTACAGAACACAAAACCGCACAAATATTATAATTGAAATTAAAACACATCTCGTTATCTTATTTTGAACATCAACTGCTAATCATAACATCATATGCTAGTTCATGTCTACCTTGATGAACGGTCCAACAAACGTGTAAAGTGTATTGCTTCATTGAATGATCTGTACATTAATCTACTATTCGGGCCTATCAGACCAAACGTACCAAGGATATGACCCATATATGGACGTTCAGTTCATCACCGATTGCCTCAATATGGTTATCGTAAACTTTTACAACCAGCACTGCGTCTCTGGATAACTATTGCGTACTATGCGGTGTTTCATATCAGTGGCTTACGGAATACCGTTAGGGCCATCGTGGTAACACATTAAAATATAGAGGGCGACAATGCGAGAGTACGAGAATACGATGACGACAGTGCGACAATACGATGGCGACAGTGCGATAGTACGATGGCGACAATGCGATAATACGATGACGACAGTGCGATAACGCGATAGTACGATGGCGACAATGCGATAATACGATGACGACAGTGCGATAGCGCGATAGTACGATGGCGACAATGCGATAATACGATGACGACACTGCGATAACGCGATAGTACGATGGCGACAACGCGATAGTACGTTTACAACCAGCGCTGCGTCTCTGGAGAGCTATTGCGTAACATGCGGTGGTTCATATCAGTGGCTTTCATTTTGCTTTCATGGGGCTTGTAGGACTGATCGAATTGATTGGAACCGACGGGGATAGTGAAATTGAACAAGAATGCAAATTTAAGTACGGAACACGACTATGTTCAATTCATGGATTTATAATTTAGAAAATTGATACATAAGTGAGTTTCATATCTCTAATGAGTGAAAGTAAATGTTCATATTTGTTAAATAGAATAACAGCTTATCATGCCTTTAATGCAGGCTAGCACACTCCGCTAATTATCATGTGGATTCATTGCACGTACAAGAATTCTAAAGAAATGTATTAGCAACGTGCGTGATTATCGACCATATTTTTTAACAAAGGCATTCCGTGAAAAAAAAAACGCAATGTGTTTTTATTTATTACCAAAAGAGAATATATGCAGCTAGTTTGGTTTCTAATGAAACATGCAGACGCGGACAGAACTACGTTTTTATAGGAAATAAAACACATCTACAAAATGATTACCACACAGCTTGGGACAGAAACAAGTTTACGCAAACTTTCTCGCAAATTCAATTGTAAATTTCAGTGACTTCTGCTGCAATATCAATGACAGCGAACTGGTGAATTAAGAAACTAGAATGGAACGTATTTCATTTCAGGTTACATTAATTGAATCCTTGAATACCACACATCACGATACCGGTCGGCCGCCGATCACAATGATGCCACCACTTTGCACGCATATTGGCATGGGCACGGGAGAAGTTTAATAGGCATAATCACAATAATAAGCCTTCGATGCGATTGATTAACCCAGAAGGCGGTCATGATTCTATTGAGTCTTATACAGATAAGGCAGGAATGGAGTGTAGAATGAAAATATGCCAATTATGTACCCCATGTATATACAGATAAAGAAGGAATGGAGTGTAGAATGAAAATATGCCAATTATGTACCCTACGTATATACAGATACGGAAGGAATGGAGTGTAGAATAAAAATATGCCAATTATGTACCCTACGTATATACAGATACGGAAGGAATGGAGTGTAGAATGAAAATATGCCAATTATGTACCCTACGTATATACAGATAAGGAAGGAATGGAGTGTAGAATGAAAATATGCCAATTATGTACCCCACGTGTATACAGATAAGGAAGGAATGGAGTGTAGAATGAAAATATGCCAATTATGTACCCCACGTGTATACATATACAGAAGGAATGGAGTGTAGAATGAAATGATGCCAATTATTACCCCACGTATATTATACAGATAAGGAAGGAATGGAGTGTAGAATGAAAATATGCAAATTATGTATCCCACGTATATACAGATAAGGAAGGAATGGAGTGTAGAATGAAAATACGACCATTATGTACCCCTCGTATATTGATTGCAAGTTTTGTGCTTGTTGACCATGTCTATTATATGCAAACTTCATTTTAGAACTTAATTGTATTCCTCGGTTGTATGTGTTCAATATAATGTATTTTATTTGATTAAAAAGATGCAAGCCAATACTTAAATGCCCCAATACTATTATCATTGTATCATCGTATACTTTTACACACGGTATGTGTACTTTTTTGTGTTTTTAAACATCTTACATGCATATAGACACGATTTCATATCTTGCTTCTTGAGTTATTTACTGGTTTAGACAAAGCAAAAGGAAGTTCAAACAACGCCTTCTCTTACATTGATCGTCGTAAAAGCCTTCACTTTTTGAGAAATATGAAAAATCAAAGCGCTGATGGCATCATTAATAACCGCCATAGAGAGTAGTTATTATAAGCCCAATTGTATTCCGAGACATATCATTACCCCGTATACGTGTGCCTGATAATAACGCTTAGTTTAATCTCAGCAATGTATTATTTCACCGAGACTGTCAACCAATAAATAGCAATTTCTCACAAGAACGAAATCGCTAAATTGAGATATTACTAGCTGTACCCGCTATTGACAGGCTAGCCGGGACAGATATGCTTGAACTTACATTGTGTTGTCGTTTGTGTTGTTGTTGTCATAAAATTATTTTTGATTGTTCGCTGCTTATCTGTAAAAACATAACGAATATGTTTCAGTTCTGGGGCCGAATAAAACCTAGACGGCGTTAAATAGAAGTCCTACAAAATTGATTATACTATTATTATTTCAGTATTATAACCGGCAATAAAGGAGCTACATTGCACATGTTGGATCTACTTTTCCGAGTTGTTTCATAGACAACGAACGTTATTTAATACCATCCGCTCTTTTATTGACGTCGTTTGAAATAATATTTTTTTAATTGGGCGTATACGCTTCTGCAACTTGTTCATCCATACTGTTTGTTTAATAAAACGACACGTATTTAAAACAGTTGCGCTAGTTGAGCTCTGGGTAATTAAAACGACTTGGAAAAAATACAACACAATCAAACAATTATTCAAAAATATCCCACAACTACCACACACGCACAAATACACTATAGAAAACGTACATGAAACAAAGACAGCTCTAACACTTCCGCATAATAAGGTGATTTTTGAACATACGTGACTTCAAAAAATAAAGTTTTATTTGTGAACACATACTGTTCAGCGACTGTTTAACAATTTAGAATACAATAAAACTCAATAATGACTTCCAATATGCGGTCACCGAACACTTGTCACAAACAATCACATCTTGGTAAGTGTTAAAAATAAATTAAGCGTCTGTGTGCTATATGTCTTTTTTTTCTAAAATATTAAATTCCCAAGTGTTTAATAAAGATACGTACGCCCGGACTTTGTCTTTTGTAGTTTATCCTAATTATAGCGGAGTATATATTACAGCATCTCTGTCAAAGAAACTTGCCATTGTTTTAATTCACTAAATGTCATATAAGTTTATATTCAGTGGAGGGCAAGTCACAATCATCCGTTTCGTTGTAAAGGCGTTTACATAAACATGTTTGTTTGATCTTTTTTCCGTTGCACACTATTGTTATGGCATTATGACGAAGGAAACTTGAGCTTTGTCAGAAACGTTACAAATATCCTCTCATTGCTTTGTCACCTGATTGCAAGGGCAAATAGTTAATGAACGTATGGATCACTTGCAAAGTAAACAGTGTCGTACGCATCTACACATGTATGGATCACTTGCAATGTAAACAGTGTCGTACGCATCTACACATGTATGGATCACTTGCAATGTAAACAGTGTCGTACGCATCTACACATGTATGGATCACTTGCAATGTAAACAGTGTCGTACGCATCTACACATGTATGGATCACTTGCAATGTAAACAGTGTCGTACGCATCTACACATGTATGGATCACTTGCAATGTAAACAGTGTCGTACGCATCTACACATGTATGGATCACTTGCAATGTAAACAGTGTCGTACGCATCTACACATGTATGGATCACTTGCAATGTAAACAGTGTCGTACGCATCTACACATGTATGGATCACTTGCAATGTAAACAGTGTCGTACGCATCTACACATGTATGGATCACTTGCAATGTAAACAGTGTCGTACGCATCTACACATGTATGGATCACTTGCAATGTAAACAGTGTCGTACGCATCTACACATGTATGGATCACTTGCAATGTAAACAGTGTCGTACGCATCTACACATGTATGGATCACTTGCAATGTAAACAGTGTCGTACGCATCTACACATGTATGGATCACTTGCAATGTAAACAGTGTCGTACGCATCTACACATGTATGGATCACTTG
>VMBQ01004131.1:0-47586 GCA_007657795.1 Dreissena rostriformis | reverse complement strand
TTTTTTTTTTTGGGGGGGGGGGGGGGGTTGGGGTTGGAATTGTATATTACTTGTTAGAAAGCCAAAAATATAGAAAAACTCACGTAGGCATTCATAGTGTTTGATTTCAGGTACATGTACATATCAGATGCATTTATCAATAAAAGTTATTTACATATATATTTACATACATGTTTAACAGTTTACAAAATAACATTTGTTATTTACACACACACACGCATATATATATATACAAATATTTGGTATCATATAACATTTTTACAACGTTGGTATTGTAATTGGTGCATGTGTATTTTGCGATTGATGTTGGTGTTGTGTGGCCTTTCATATTTAAGCTCATAACGATATTACTATCCGATATATTAACGCGTGCTTCCGTTACACAATCGATTTATAAGTGGAGCAATGTGTCTGGAAATAATCGGATTAACTACCGTCGTGGATACAGTTAAATAGATTTTATCATGGTAAGTCAACGTTGTAAGTGTGGTACAGTTTTACAAGCTTGACAACCTAACCCGAAATCAAAACGTTAGGTTGAGGCGCATGTGTAAAGTTGACCAACTTTTATTAAATAAGTGTGTAAGTCTGCTCATGCCTCATGTTAGTCAAGTAATCTAATTCAAGGAATTAGGTTACTACACATGATAGAACTATATGTATATACTAATGATACAATTGAGTGGCTTGATATGTGATGGCCAATTTATCATGATAACAATTTTTGAAGATTTAAAAGTTACACATTTAGACAATTAGAGCACACATTTATCAAGATTGTTATGTGGTAAACAAATGCATTGTATTTGCGTTCACAAATAAGTAAACCTTACAAATTATGCACATTTTGTAAGTTTTAGTAACAACATAGAATAAAATAGCATGATATATGATGGACAACTGTTATAAACTTAGATACATACATGTACACCTACATAAAAATGGGCAATATACATATACTGGCTTACATGTTAATAAAATATGATGTTTACTAACTAATGACGTTTATTTGATTATTATGTTTGCAATACACCTAATAAACATAATTGTGTGTTATGTTGTATCTATTTGTAATATCAGTGTATTTTTGTCTATTTCAGGTACCACTACTGTTTCTTGACACAAATTGTTTTTCTACTAATTTGGTTAAAAAATAGTGGTGTGTGTTTTCATCGGTGCTGTAATAAGAGGCTGAGAAAACAAAGAAAAGATGGATTGCCATTTTACACATTGACAGGTTTGACAGGCTCGCATGGTTGTGAGTATGATTATATTTATTTTAATCAGTAATAGGTGATTATTAACTAATTCTGTGAGTATATATTTTCTCTTAGCACCAGTGATTTATGTATATATATTCCTAGGTTTTTTAGTATACCATTGTTGTTTGAGGACATTAGTTCTGAAAATTTAATTATGTTTGGATGTTTCCAATAGTATTTTTTAATGTGTAATTTTCTTATTTCCGTGTAAAGTGGGCATTCTAATAAAAAGTGAAATTCATCTTCTAGTGTATTGCAAGATAAGCATTTTCGTTCGTTTCTTGGTATTTTGTTTGGTTTGTGCCACCTTCCTGTTTCTACAGCGAGTCTGTGTGATGATGTCCTGAGACGTGTGAAAGCTTGTCGGTATTTTTTTATATTTAAACTGTTGAGATAATTTTTGTAGCCAAAGTCGTGAAAAAGTATATAAGTTGATGCTCTTGAGGACATGTGGAGTTCATTGTTTAAGTTTTGCAAGAAAATATCTTGTGCTCTTTGTTTTAGAGATGACATGAATAAGTCTTCGTTTTCAACACCCTGATTTAGCCATACGTGAAAAAAGCCTAACTGTTCTAGACATTCTTTTAGTGATTTCACCCAAGATGGTTTGTTTGGGTTAGCTTCTAGTTCTATCAACATCATTTTATATGTGATTTTGACTAGTTTGGTCTCTGGGCATTTTAAGATTTTGAACCAGTATCGAATAATATTAGTTACAATGCTGCATTTTAGAGGAAATCGCCCAAGTTCGCTGTATATAAAATTATTTTGTGTTTGTAACTTAACTCCTAAAAGCTGTTTGCAAAATTTTAAGTGTATCGTCTCTAATCTTTTACTGTTATTAAAACCCCAAACCTCACTTGCATAATTCAGAATTGGTGTTATTAATTTATCGAATAGCGATAAAGAGTGTTCAATTGAGATATCAGTGAATTTATATAAATATGATCTTAGTTTAAATATGGCTTTTAGGGCCTGGCCTGCAAGTTTATCGAATGTTAGGTTGAAGGATCCTTTTGAGGAAAATGTTATTCCCAAATATTGAAAGTTTGTGACAATTTCAAGTTCTTGGTTGCCATATAGAAAATGTTGTCCCCTTGGGTTTCTTCCTCCTTTCTTGAATATTAAAACTTTTGTTTTCTGAACATTCAGCGTCAATTTCTATTGATTACAATATTGATATAAAATGTCTAATTCATGTTGGAGGTCTTGTTCAATTTCTGACATTATTGTTATATCATCAGCATATAAGAGTAGGAATAATTTGAGCATGTGGATACTTATTCCTTTGTGGCCTTTTAATATCAATGTCTCTTCAAGGTCGTTCTATACATTCTATGGAAGGACACAAAAAAACAGTTTCTATTTTGGAAATCATTTCTCAAAATGTGGACACTCAGGGAATTACTATTCACATATTTTTTCACAGACAGACAAAATTGCAATATATTATAATGATGTGTGTAAGAAATAAACTTAAATATTCCCTAGATCAGTGAACCATTGAAGTTGTAAAATTAAATACTAGTAGCCTATAGTTACACGAAAACACATACACAAGCACAATGCCAATTTAGATGAACATGCTCTAAGTTTAACTGTAACCCTTTACAGTGGTATATCTTTATGACCCCCAGTCTATACTGGGGGACATATTGTTTTTGCCCTGTCCGTTTGTTGGTTTTTTGTCTGTTTGTTTGTTTGTTGGTTTGCACAAACTTTTTTAATATTGGAGATAGCAACTTGATATTTGTCATGCATGTGTATCTCATGGAGCTGCACATTTTGAGTGGTTAAGGGTCAAGGTCATCCTTCAAGGTGAAAGGTCAAATATATGGGTCAAAATCGCTCATTTTGACCATAACTTTTGCTATATTGAACATAGCAACTTGATATTTGGCATGCATGTGTATCTCATGGAGCTGCACATTTTCAGTGCTGAAAGGTCAAGGTCAAGGTCATCCTATAAGGTCAAAGGTCAAATATATTGGTCAAAATCGCTCATTTTGGCCATTACTTTTGCTATATTGAAAATAGCAATTTGATATTTAGCATGCACGTGTATCTCATGAAGCTGCACATTTTCAGTGCTGAAAGGTCAAGGTTATCCTTCAAGGTCAAAGGTCAAATATATGGGTCAAAATCTTAGCTTTTTCAATATTGACGATAGCAACTTCATATTTGGCATGCATGTGTATTTCATGGAGCTGCACATTTTGAGTGGTGAAAGGTCAAGGTCATCCTTCAAGGTCAAAGGTCAAATATATGGGTCAAAATCGCTCAAAAGGGGACATTGTGCATTGTGTTTTACAAACACATACCTTATTTATAAGTGGTTCAGAAAACATTATTATAACCGACATGTGTCCAAAGTGATCTTAAAGTTTCTCCATGACCAAGTTATATTCTGTAGTTTGAAAATTCCGAGTGCCGTCATGTAAACATACTCAGTTTATTTTCACATTATTATAACTTCCAAAATCATAAAATATCATGCATCTTTTTAAACTTAATAACACAGTTATTTTATGCGCGGCCTTCATTGTAGGTATCTGCAAGCCAACTGTCTTCAAAGGTTTGATAATAATTGAAATCACAGGATTTACTTTCCAGGCTACAAATCACCTACTATAGAATTTAATGTTCTATGATGGCTCTAACAAGCCTTTCAGTCTAAGCATAGACATCATCGATCAATATATTGGCGTCTTCCGTAAGTCCTTTGCATGCCAAACAAACATATCCTACAAGATTCAGGGAAATGGGGCTATTTATAAAATGTTTCCTGACTTTGTTCATTATGCAAGAAGATTTACGAAACAATTGTATCGACCTTTTCTCATCCACATTTTTATAAACAACAAACATATTGACCAAAACATTCCGAATCAAATATGTCTTTCAGTATAATATCTTGCCCGGGTGTGCATGAAAAGAAATCACACCAGCAGATCGTCTTATTGAATATGAATGTATCGCATTGAGTTGCCTTCTCATGTTTTAACAAAGAAAGAGACGCCAACAGCCATTAAAATATGTTAATGCCCATTGACAATATATAATACAAGTGACATCAAAAGCATAAGTCACTTAATACAGCATTCCATCAACCCTGTGTGATGTTGTCAAACACATTGAAATACAATACTTGATTATTATTTGGATAATTTACAGTACTTTTTTCAAAACTGACAAACATTTATTACGCATTTTATCCTCTTTTTAACGTGACATTTAAACGGGGTAATGTCTTTTATCCCTTTAGACGATCAATACCATGAACCGCGACATTCGAGACTCATATAAACTGAATAGTCTTTTGATATTTTAAATGTGGCTTTTAAAGGTGGTTTTGTACTTCTTTACATTGAATTTTTAATTATATGCATGGCGTCTACCGGGTTACTGAACACCTGAGCGAAATGAATAGCCTACATGTTTTTGTATAAAGACGAAATATCTTCCATGTTTGCGAAACGACCTCTCAAATTTCGAGTGTTAACTTCAGAGTGTTAACGTGGATTAAGAACATTCTTAAGTTGGCAATACATGGTTTTAATGTAGTTAAGCGGTGAATATTATGCTTAACATGGGGATTGTTTTATTGAGAATTTAACAGGATAGATAAAAATGAGTTATGAAATACTTATAGTAATTTGCTGTGTTATTACAATAAACAGAATTAACTGTAAAGGGAATGTTTACCCATGTGGTCCGAAACAGGTATGTGCATGTGAAAACAACACTGCCACCGGAATGAAAATTGACTGTGAGGGCAGGGGAGGCCTGAGGCTGTCGGAGATATGTTCTGACATTGCCAGTAAAGGATGCAGGGGAGGCCTGAGGCTGTCGGAGATATGTTCTGACATTGCCAGTAAGGGATATGCATCCGTGATTCTAAGGGCAGGCAGAAACAACTTTGGAAACTTAATAGCTTTGGACCTTAAAGGATGTGAAAATGTGACCGATTTAAACTTAAATTTTAACCAAATATCTACAATTGAACAAGACGCTTTTCATGATTTCCACCAATTATTCACGTTAGATATATCCCGAAATTTGTTAATGGTGTACAGCGGAAACTGGAATGCATCTTTTCTACCGAAAACTTTGAAGACGCTTAAACTTCATGGATGTCAAAACATATCAGTAAGAAATGCTTCATTACCTGACTTTGATGATCAGACGAATTTAAGTAATATCACAATGGATGGCATTCCAAATGTTTTGTTCAACTTTTCAAAAATAACAAACGTGTCTTTTTCGGGATTGAACTTCCAATCCTACTGTAACCTCTCCCGAATAGACAACGACACTTTCTCCCATTTGAGATCGCTCAAAGTTCTCAACATATCCGCGTGTGGAATCATTAGCATCACAGCAGGGGCATTCGAACATCTTCGCGACCTTGAGGTACTTGACCTTTCTTACAACCGACTTCTGGGGGTAAAATCATTCGCAAACATAACGTATGGCTTGCAGTTTTCGAAAATTGGCCTCTTGGACGTATCCTTCGTTTTAAATACATTTGGAATAGGCATCAAACTAACTGTGTCGGATCTATGTTACTTCTGGAACACAACGGTTGAATATTTGGACATATCGGGGAATAGAATCGAGGACATTGAAACAAATGCTCTTATACTTATTCCGACATCGTTGAAAACATTACGTATGGATATGAACAAATTCACGTTTGGTCCATATTTACTTCAGCTCGGGTGCATGGGAAACCTTCAGGAAGCAGTTGGTTCATTTTTAAATTACGCATTCAATCCCATACTTTATACCGTTGAGCACTTTAATGATTTTGCAAGGCACACAACAGACACAGGTGAGCACTCGTGTCCTTATTGCAATGTCTCGTTTTTGAAAGAAAGGGCAAAGTCTTCCGCTCAAGAATGTCACTACTTTGAACCTGATTTTCACAAGTTATTTGTTGATTTTCGGATTCCCTCTAGCCTCGAAGTCTTTATTTTTAATGACTGCAATTTTATTTATGATTTAGACATAGCATTTAAATTCAAGCCGGTTGATAATTCAGTCCGGTTTATGGATATTTCGGGAAATGTGTTTAAGTCGGTTAATGGATACTATAGTAATCTACCTAGATTGGAAGTTTTGGATATGTCTCGGTGTTCTATCAAAACTATCGGCCCCAATACTTTAAATTACACATCATTGAAAGTTTTAAGACTCTCGCATAATGAATTAGGTTCGCAATTAGCTGATCCATATCGATCAAATATCTTTGATATGCTGTCATCCCTTGAGGTTCTGGATCTGTCGTCCAATGGAATAACAATATTGTTTACTTCGACCTTTGAAATGCTGGTTAATTTGGTACATTTAGATTTGAGCAACAACAATATTGAACGTTTCAAAATAAGAATTAGGACGTTATGTAATTTATCGTCATTGAATTTGTCTGTTAACTCGATTCATACGCTTTCTACTGACATACAGCATCAGCTTGAATCCAATGAAAAAATGAATACTACGTTTTTGGTGGACTTACAAAACAATTTATTAACCTATGACTGCAAAGCCGAAACTCAAGAATTTCTACACTGGTTGTTCAAATATAAGAATAACATGTTTGGATTTGAAAACTACAAATTCGACAATACATTTGACAAAAATGTTATGAATGCCAAAGAGTTTTGCGAAGACATTGGAAACCTTGCCTCCAGGTGTGAATCATACACGGCCGTCATTGTAGTATGTGGCATAGCTTTGGCGACATTCATTTCATTAGTTATTGGAGGATTAATATACAAAAATCGATGGAAACTACGTTACTTCATGTACATGTCGAAGAAGAGATATTTTGGATACAAAAGGCTGTCGGATTATACTGTTATTGAGAACTATAAATACGATGCATTTATCTCCTACTGTGAAGACAATATACGTTTCATTCGAGACGAGTTCCTACCACGAGTGGAGACAGAACATGTGTCACTTTGCATTCACCAGAGAGACTTTCTTGCTGGGAACTCCATATCAGACAACATCATACAAGCTATCGATAGCAGCAGAAAAACGGTTGTTATCTTGTCGAATGCTTTTCTGAAGAGCAAGTGGTGCATGTACGAGTTCAACATGGCGCGAATGGAGAGCATATATTCTAGAGGTGATGACGTTTCGCTTGTTATAGTTATGATAGAACAAGTGTCCCATAGCGCTATGCCGTTGGAAATGGTACGGTGGATACAGGACAATAATTACATAGAATATACAACAGACCAAGAGGGCAACACACTGTTTTGGGATAAACTTTATAATGTTATAATTTCAGTGTAAAATTTATTTTGTGGTTTACTTGTTTCTTAAACAAAAGCATGTGAGCATTGCTTTATCTGGTTTAAGCCATATGTTCACATCTAGACAGGTTTGAGTTGTGCGAGAGTCACTTGTGAACGTGTATGTTTCTGTAAACATTGATTTGAATCCTTATGAGCAGTTTTTTGTTATTGATTAAATGAAACTATATGTATAAATGACTGTCTTATTGATAGTGTGTATACCTGATAAATAGAATATCCAATTATTATTTTTTAATGTGTATTTGAGCTATGAGCTAGATGTTTTGTTAGGACTATCAACTCATCATATACTGGTAAGCGAGTATTTCTCTGACGAAATAAAAGTTTTTTTCGGATTACTTCGTTAGTAAGAAATGTGTCATGGTAAATTTACTGGTATGTGCTGTGTTCGTTTTCTACAACTTAACAAGTGAATGCAAACAAAACAGTTGTTTGATGTGCGCTTGTGTATGTACGAAGCGACAAGTAAAGGGAGGTGATTTTACACTGTACAGGAGTATTTTCCTCACATTTATATAATTTGAGTAAATGGAAACAAATAAGAGTTAAAACGATACTTTTCTTATCCGAAACGTTTTAATGACGTGAATGTATTTATATTTTTCGCATAAATAAATTGGGAATAATTTTTAATTCTGTAGTTAAAAACAATAAATAACTAATCAGGGGAGAAAATCCAAACAGTTAATTTATAATTGTGAATTTGACTTGTTTCCCTTTAATTGACATGTTAATTTGCAATTCTGTACACGACAAAGTGTTTCGGGTATGAAATGTGAAAAAAAAACAATAATTAAAATAATGTGTGCGTGTTGACCACATCAGTTTCTGTTTAAATATGAGGTAGCAATAAAGACAATTTAGATCTTCTGTATTGTAGCAGACGAACGAAAATTTCAAGAACACAGATCGGACCTCATTTAGTGACTTTGTTTGCACATGCGCTTGCTATTAATATCCCCGCGCGGAAGTCACAATTCACTGCGACGAAATGTGTAAACATGGCAATTTTGTAACTATAATACTTCCCTTTTAACTAGTTGCTGCTGTCAACTTCAAAAAAACAAGCGTATGTAATTATGTGACAAAGCAAATTGTGTTTAAGGGTTACAATACATGAAAACTAAGCGAACGTCCGGTAAATACTGCTGTCTGAGAAATACTCGCTAACCAGTACCTTCTTGCATTGAAATCTGGTCATTTCAATTATGCACGGTGTTTTAAATATGGAACTGAATTTAAGCAAATATAAGGTTCATATAAATGACCATTTCTTGGGTATAAATGTATTATTCCTCCGAACAGTTTACGTTAGTATTCCAAATTACGAATCAATTGCAGTTTACAAACATATTCTTGCGTATATATTTTCATTGTATTCTCGATAAAAACATGTGTGTATGTACAACCGGTATTTAAAAATATATAGTTTCAACTGCTGAGTTTCAAGCTAGCACTTTTATAAGTTAAGTGTTAGTTGTATTGTGTCAATCTCAAATTACTTTCAATATCTGAGCACTAAGGCCTAAACAATATGATGAGATGTTAGTCGGATTAACCGCTACTTAACATTTTAAAATGACATAAAAAATGTAAATTGTTTAAATCGCCCGCTGTGTCCATTTTGCCCCGCATCGGATGTCATTTTTTCTTTAAGTTCTCTGAATCAGCCTGTTTACAATATTTCTTTGAGATTTATTAAGCTCAGCGGCTTTTGCATCTGACTATGAAATATATAATAATAAAAAAAGTCAAGTACATGAAATGGATTTGTAATATGTATTTATAAAGTAATACAAACACATCAGTTATAATATTTTATCTTCGGAATACTTTAGTTTTCGAAATTTTTGAAAAGACTTTATACATAAGCCAACATAAGCAGACACATAAGACAATACCACTACCTTTTTTAAATTTCTATTGGTAAATTGTTTGTACATATGTCATTATTTCTGTATTTGTTTATACAAAGAGAATATCAGGTTACTGCCCTGTCGTTGTGTATCAGGCCGAGGCTTAGAACGGCGAGGCTTGCCGAGCCTAATATATTACACAACGATAGGACAGTAACCCTTTTTTTCTATTTATCATAATCTACGTCGCTTTAAAAAAAAATGAAATTTAAATCGCTACTACGCTGCATATTTAGCGGTTATGATTCTGCTGATTAACGTTTGATGTGTTAATAATGACGTCATGCGAACTTGCGCTTGATAGTTGTAAAATATGTTTAAGCTATTTTGTTGCTTTTTGTGCTTTAAATATATTACATATTGGTATCAAATTGTTTCCATTTAACCAAAAATGATGACTGTATTGATGTTTTTTTTTTATTTTGCTGCTGCCGCTTATGTTCATTTCCTTTACAGAGAGGCGATGTTAACATTCAGATAATAATATTGTTTGTTACAACAACTGGAAAAATAGTCATTCAATATGACATATATAAAATATACTTTTAAAGAAATTTTAAGTAATTCTACAACGACCCGCGACTTGTTTTTGTAGGCTAGGAAGGAAAATAAGTGTGGGTTATTTTGCAACAAAACATGGGCGGAGTCAATTGTTGTTAAAATTGCGAATAATCAATCCAAGAAAGAGTTCAATAAAATGCACGATAAAGCAAACGCTCGGCATTTGATTTGCATTTATTAGCGTAACTTCTTCGCTGTTTTAACGCTACATTTGACTTGACTTTGATAATTCTAACTATGTTATAAGATGATTTTGTTTCTGACTATGAAATGTTACCCAAATGATTTCACTGTATGAAAATTGGAAATTTGATTGGTGGTATTGTGCAAATGAAAAACATGAAGTGCACACAAATGACAAACTAAAACCATTATTGATCTTTAAAAACAACTGTGATTTTACAACAATATATTTAAAATCAGGGTACTTTAATTGGAAGAAGAGAGGAAACATAAAGAAAAAATGCATTCACAGAAGGGTCTATAGGATTTTTAAAGTTCAACAAGATGCCGGTCGGCCTTACAAATACTACGGCTAAATTCCAACAAATGAAGTGCAACATGATTCGGTTAAATCAAGTATTATTTCAAAGTCATGAATGATATTCCAGCGGAACGGGTCGTGGTGTAGTAACAAGTCTGTCACGCTAAGACCACGTGGTGTGGGAACGCGTTCGGGAGACTATTGCTCGGCCTTGAAAGTCAATTGTGTGATATTAATTCATTTGTTTCGGAAAGTATCAGTGTCCGAAATTGTGCTTATTTAGAATTCATAAATGTTTATTGTATTATAATATATCAGATAATAAGTCAGTAATTTAATCTCCAACAATAAAAGTATATCCTGAGTTCCAATATTGTTCTATAGTATTCTCAATATCTTGTAAAAAAAAAATGAAATCCTCATCGCGTAAGACTTTTATATTTGATGCTGGAATGAAGGTTCACCAAATTGAAACATCTTTATCAAAATTTAATAATTAATATCAAATTTTATTAGATAATTCTAATTCTATGCCAAAATCATTTACTTTAACATATAAATACTTCATCTTTTTATGAAGTTTTAAAATCAACTGAAATACTTCCGTCTTGTCGGGCGTTTTAAACACCATACAATGTTTGTCAATACATATTTGTGCATTCAAAGTTTTGAATACTCGAATTTTGATTTTTTCTTATTGGTATATTGTTCACGAAATAAAATAATGTCATATTGCTACATGTATAATAAACATTCAATATCATTAAACTTTCGAATAAGTCCATCACCAATCTATGACGTTATTTTTAACTTGCCATTGTCCTATTTTTTATCTCACGATAGCTACGTCTTGTCTCCTTTCACATGATGTTTGGATGCGGCCCATTTGGTGGTTCTTCCCGCTGCAATTTATTTGTCAACTTTGTGTGCTGATTTCGTCGCTTGTCGAGTGAAGCACTTGTTTGTTGTATTCCAATACTTGATTGAATGCCCTTAATTGCTGGTTTTCGTATGGTTTTCGTACGAGTTCCCGGTCCTTGTAATGATGAATTTTCGCTACTATCGTTCTCGTTTTTCCGGTTTTCCGTTTTCTTATCCGGTGGACTGTTTTGAGTTTGATGTTATTTTCAATGTGTACACTTTCTCAAATAAGAGTTTTAATGTGTTCCTAACATTTTTGTTTGATGTAATTATTTTTTCATTTCTTTTAGATTGTGAAATACTAATATGTCATTCATTTTTCTCGATCTGAGCCTGAGTTGCTTGGTAGCCTTGCAGTTTGTTTTCAAACATGTTAGGTTATTCATATGGTCATTAAAATATATATTTTGTTTCTTCGACATGTTCATTTATGAAGTTGCAGCATATTTCGCTTGTACTTCTACTTTTGTTTTGACATTTGTGTGTGTGTTTTTAATTGACTGATTCTTCAAAGTGATCAATTGTGGATACCTGTTTTTTTATGTTTCTGCTGTCTTCTATGAATCTTGAGGCCCAAGTTAGGTGTTTTGATGTCTTGGCTGGTTTTACTACGGACTACACACTAATTGAACGGCGGAAAAGGACAAACGAAATAATTGCCAAAATGTGGATTTCAGATTTGTAATGGCGTCTATAAAAATATTGCCAAAATTGAAAACATTCGGTGCTGTGGACAAGTTTACACGGTTAGTTTCGTTGTTAAAATCGTTAACACCAACTGCACTATGGACATTATAACAACAAACGATGAAACGCGAGAAAAACTATCCGGAGAGATAATCTAGTCATTATTAATTTCTTGTATGACATTACACAAACTTTAAGCATTACATGATCCAAATAGGGATCACCGCCTTGGAACTGTAATGTCAAAGCATTGGGGTTTAAACCAGAATTAAATACCAAAACACGCGTCAAAAACGATCTCAATCAAATGTTCTTGTGCAGACATAAAA
Organism: Dreissena rostriformis; assembly: GCA_007657795.1. Lineage (NCBI taxonomy): Eukaryota > Metazoa > Mollusca > Bivalvia > Myida > Dreissenidae > Dreissena > Dreissena rostriformis. Next base: position 35,097 of record VMBQ01004131.1, on the reverse strand, counting down.
TGAAAATATGAATGCCTACACGTAAGACTCGATTTGATGGCTAGCCGAACCTTATACTTGCCCAAACAATAATCACAAACCAAACGCGCTTTTAAAACCATCTCAATCAAAGGAACCTATGCATATAGAAAATATATACATGAATGCCATAAACGTGACGCGTAAATTGAATGCTTCACACATACGTATAGTGAACAAGTGTCGTAGGTATCGTTAATCTATAAACACGAGGAATAGATTTAAAAGTGATAAGTATACAAAGAATTATGGTATATCTATGAAATATTTTAAACTATCAAGTATCTACAAAAAATTGTTAAACAAATCGTGAGAAAAGTCGTAACATGTTTCATTCACACAACATAAATAATCTCTATGTCTACATCCTCGGCAAATTGATATACTAATATAAACCATTGAATATATGTACTGCATCCATCGATGAGTGGGAAATAACGCTGATAAAATCCATGTCATTTTATAAGATACTCAACCACCTTGACTGTTAAAAACTTGCTCGACACAGATCATCGATACAAATTTTATAAGGCGATACACTTTCCCTGTTTGCGAAATAACCTTTTGAATAAGGAGTGTAAACTTCAGAGTGTAAACATGAACTAAGCCCATTCGAAATTTTTAAATGCATAGTTCAAATGTAATTCAGCGGTGAATTGCTTGTAACGTTAATATTGTGCTTAAAAGGGGATCACTTTCTTGAGAATTTAGCAGGATATATAAACATGGGCTAGGAAATCGGTATTGTTTGTGTTATTACAATAAACAGAATTGAATCGAAACGGAATTGGTATCAATGTGGGCCAAGACATGCATGTGCATGTCAACACAACACTGACACCGGAATGACAATGGACTGTGAGGGCAGGGGTGGCCTGAGGCTGTCGGAGATATGTTCTGAAATTGCAACTAAGGGATATGAATCAGTGGTTTTAAGGGCAGGCAGTAACAACTTTGGAAACTTAATAGCTTTGGAATTTAAAGGATGTGCAAATGTGACCGAGTTATACTTAAATTTTAACCAAATATCTTCCATTGAACAAGACACGTTCCGTAATTTCCACCAATTATAAACATTAGATATATACCGAAATTTGTTACCGGTGTACAGCGAAAACTGGAATGCATCTTTTCTACCGAACACTTTGAAGACGCTTAAGCTTCATGGATGTCAAAAAAAATTATAACTAAATGTTTCATTGTCAGACTTTAATGATCAGAAGAACTTAAGCAACCTCACAATTGATGGATTTCCAAATGTTGTATTCAACTTTTCAAAAAAAGCACACGTGTCTCTGTCGGGATTGAACTTCCAATCCTACTGTTACCTCTCCCGAATAGAAAACGACACTTTCTCGCATTTGAGAACGCTCAGAGTTCTCAACATATCCGCTTGTGGAATCATTAGCATCACAGCAGGATCATTCGAACATCTTAACAGTCTTGAGGTACTAGGCATGTCTTACAACCGGAAGCTGGGGATAAAATCATTCGCGAACATAACGTATGGCTTGCAGTTTTCAAGGATAACCTTGAACATATCCTTCGTTTTAAACACCGTTGGAATAGGCATCAAAGTTACTGTGTCGGATCTGTTCTACTTTTGGAACACAACGGTTAAAGAGTGTGACCGGGGTATAGAATCGAGGAAATTGAAACAAATGCTCTTATACTTATTCCGCCGTCGTTGCACACATTACGTATGGATCTCAATAAATTCACGTTTGGTCAATATTTACTTCGACTCGGTTGCATGAAAAATGTTCAGACAATGGGTGGCTCATATTTAAAATACGCATTCAATTCCATACTATATACCGCTGAGCATTTTAAAGATTTTCCTAGGCAGCCAATTGACATAGGTGAGAACTCGGGTCCTTATTGTTATGTCTCGTTTTTAAAAGAAAGGGCAGTCTTCTACAGATTGCCGCTATTTTGAACCTAATTTTCAGAACGTATATATTGATCCCCGAAATACCGTAAGTATTTAAAATTTAATTTTCAACGACTGCAATTTTATTTATAATTGAGACATAGAATTTGATTTTATGCCAACTGATAATTCAATCCAGTTTATGGATATCTCGGGAAATGGGATTCAGTCGGTTACTGGATCTTATCGTCATCTTCCTAGAATAGAAATTGTGAATATGTCTCGATGTTCAATCAAAGCAATCGGTCCAAATACTTTAAATTACTTTTCATTGAAAGTTTTAAGACTCTCTCATAATGAATTAGGTTCTCAAATGGCGGATCCATATCGATCAAATATCTTTGGTAAGCTGCCATCCCTCAAGGATTTGGATCTGTCGTCCAATGTAATAACAGTATTGTTTACTTCGACCTTTGAAATGCTGGTTAATTTGGAACATTCAGACTTGAGCAACAACGATATTGAAATTTTCAAAATAAGCATTAACATGTTATGTAATTTATTGTCATTGAATTTGTCTGTTAACTCGATTCATACGCTTTCTTCTGACATACAGCATCAGCTTGAATCAATTGAAGATATGAATTCTACCTTTTAAGTGGACTTACAAAATAATTAATTAACATATGATTGCAATAATCACGAATTTCTAAACTGGTTATTAAAACGTTAGAATAAAATGTTCGGATTTGAAAACTACAAATTCGTTACATCTGACAATAAGGTTTTGAATTCCAGAGAGTTTTGCGAAGACATTGGAAACCTTGCCTCCAGGTGTGAATCATACACGGCCGTCATTGTTATATGTTGCATAGCATTGGCGGCATTCATTTCATTAGTTATTGGAGGATTAGTATACAACAATCGATGGAAACTACGTTACTTCATGTACATGTCGAAGAAGAGATATTTTGGATAAAAATGGCTGCCGGATTATACTGTTATTTGCCTTCACCAGAGAGACTTTCTCGCTGGTAACGCCATAGCAGACAACATAATACAAGCTATCGATAGCAGCAGAAAAACGGCTGTTATCTTGTCAAATTCTTTTCTGAAGAGCCAGTGTTGCATGTACGAGTTGAACATGGCGCGAATGGAGAGCATATATTCTAGAGGTAATGACGTTTCGCTTGTTATAGTTATTATAGAACAAGTGTCCCATAGCGCTATGCCGTTGGAAATGGTACGGTGGATACAGGACAATAATTACATCGAATACACAACGGACCAAGAAGGCAACACACTGTTTTGGGACAATCTTTATAATATTATAATTGCAGTGTAAACTTCATTTTTCTTTCACTTGTTTCTAAAATAATAGAATGGAAGCATGGTCTTTATCAGGTTCAGTAAATGTCCATATTGAATGGTTTGATTTATACGGTGCCGATAGTCACTAGTATGCCTGTATGTCTGTTAACTTTTATAAGAATCATTCTTAACATTTTTTAATTGTTTTATTGATTGAAACTATTAACGTATATACAGATTATTGTGTTATTGATAGTGTGTATCCCTGCTAAATGGAATATGCAGTTTACTTATATGTTTTAAGAATGTATTTTTGTTAAAATCACAAAAAGAAACAATTCATTTGGCAAGTTGTTATGGTGGGACTATCAAATCATCATATACCTCCCTCTAGTGCGATCTGATCATGCCAATTAAAGACGGTGTTTAAGATATGGAAGGGAATTTAAGTATATATGAGATTCATATAAATGACACTGCCTTGCGTCTAAATGACTAATTCTTGTGTACAGACTTTTTGAGTATTCCGAATTACAAATACATTACATCCAGGGCATTCAGCTTCATGTGATAACAATTTTCAAAACATAAATAATTTTCTATTCATAATATTAAATATGTTTCAAATCGACTTTACAAAACCGCGATGCGAGATATTACGCTTCGCTGCATTGGTCTTAAAGGGGCCGTCCAATTGATTAGTTTCCAGAATTTAGCAGGCTATTATTTTAATATTAATTAATAACATTCGTTAATTTGAACCATATCCAACTCAATCTTTTGCTAAAAACTAAAAAACTAAAGAGCAACAGCCAAATTGTATTACGACTTTTGCGTCTACCTTGGGAAATCCCTTTCTATTTTTTTTTNCTTTTTTTTTTAGTCTTTTCTTAGCGCTCGCACTTGTTTGTGTCCGAACCATCTTGAATTCTGATGGCTTTCAGTTTTCGACCGCATATTCGTATTTGTGAAAAGTGATTTTCCAATAAAAATGTTGATTTAAATATGAAGTATATTTTATTGGTTTATCAAAAATATTAAATGAAAAATAATTATTTGCTCAACAAGCTAAATCTATTTCTTTAGAAATAATGTAATTTCTATGCCAAAAATAAATTACAGTACCATGTACCACGTGACTTGTCAGCTGATTTTCAGCTACATTTATTTTTAGGTCAAAAACGTCGAGCGGCGTTTTTGAAATATAATATGGAATTCCCAGCCGCTTGGGCTTATGTGTTGGTTTGTGTTATACTTCCTTTTGTCTGCTTTGAGTTTTTATATCCTTAAATCAAAGGCGATAATCGTTTTTAATATCTAAAACAATAATTTTATTTTTTGTTCAAACCATAATCCATTGGACGGCCCCTTTAACGATAAGTTTAATCTTTAAACCAAATATCGTATAAGGCAGTTGTTTTGCTCATGTATTAGAAATATACTGTATGTTTAGTATAACCTTAAAATGAATATTTGCCTTTATGATGATATTGGTATTTAACGATATGAAGTTGGATACGTTTCAAGAAAAACTTAAGGCAACAACAATTTAATGAGATATTCGTTTGATTTGCGACACCTGCAAAAGCGTAAAGTGTAATACATATATTGTTTATTTATACTATGTGTCGATTTTCATCGCACTCTTTATTATGATATATTGTTCTATTCATTATGTTAAATCTACATATTAACGACAAGTACTTTTTATATTGGAAGCATAAAGCAGTGTTGACGTGTATTAAACAAACATGTCACTTTGTTCTCTAGCTGCTTTGAATGGACCTGATACAATTTGTTTCGCAAATTCATTTTCGAAACTGCTTCAGACTGTGAAATCTCGACCGAATGTTTTGAATGTATCAAAATAGGCAATATGATTGGTGGTATTGAGCTTAAATGATAGAACTGGTTCTTAAACTATATACTCAGCCTTTAACTATTCATCCGTGAGTGAAGGTCAAAACTACAAATGGGTTAAGATTATTGTAGTGTTTAACAATCACTCATAACATTCAAGGACAAATACTGGGCCAGTTAATTATATCAAGAGTTAATTATCGTCATTATATAAAGCTTCGAATTTGTTAGGGGCTGTTCGCTAGCCCCTGCTCATATCGATACTGGATTCAACTTTTCGTATGGCATAACTCACCATTAATACGTTTTTTTCTTGCAGCTAGATCCATTTCGTGAATTTCAACAACTTCTAAATCTTTGTTTTTACGATCTTACAATAATTGCTTTCAAATGATTATCGCAATTCTTATTTGTACAAATCATTTCGCATGAAGCCCGGATCTGTATATTTCGAATTTTCCGTTTAATATCCGTAATTTTAAGTTTCAGGTAGGTATCACTGAGTAATACACGACGTTAAGACCGTCTCTGTTCTACGTTATCATTAATTATTGTTCGGCAGCTTTATTCTCCGGATCATTTTAAAGTTTCATTTACAAGTTTAACTGTTTAACTATTTGTGTGTGCGTGTACATACATGAATGGAAGGGAATTTAAGTAAATATTATATGAATGTAGATGAGCAATAATCGCGTATATATTGCTAAATCCATTGAATATACTAGACTATTACTTCTTCATATTTACCGGTAATCACTTCATCATTGTAGATTTTAATGAGCATTTGCACACAATATGTGCACATGACAATTCTAATTTAGTATTTCCATGGTGCAATTCTTTTATTTCAATAATTTAATTTTTACGGACAAGTTGCTTTTGAATAAAACGAAATTTAAACCAGTAATGTTTATTCTTACATTAATCACCATTTCCGTGTTGTTACTATGCCAGTCATTATCCAATTTAAAATAGATTACCACCAATGACCACCACACGGAGCGTGTTTCACCCTTCTCCGTACCTCAAAAGGCCGATGTCAAACTTAGAAATAAAACAGTCAACTTTGGCAATAAAACATCTACTCTTTGACAAGAAAGAAATTTTGAGATAAAAGTAGAATTTTAGGGCATCATATTCATATGGACAAATGTCTTGTGTTATGTTACAGTTTAAAAGCATTTAAAATATCTCATTTTAGGTGTGATTTATTGTGTAGTTGCACTTTTAATTGGTTTGGGATATCGTACTAGCAAATGTCCTTAATTCACATACATTCAATATATGTTATGAGGTCATGTGCATTGCTGAAACCTTCGCTTAGATATTGCGATGATTTAGTGTGTTTCTATTTAAGTATTATTGCTTTAAGACGCCGGTGAATTCGCATATATTTCCACAGAACAAAGCGAGTGTTCTACGTTGTAAGCTAACCGGAGCGCTTCTATTGCGAATCACCAATCCAGCTTAAGTTAAGTTTCATTACTTTTTTCCTCTACCAAGTTGGAGTCCGCATTCGAACCCCAGTAATGGCAGCATTGGAGAAAAATGTGAAGAAAGATTACGCCTGTCTATCACTACAACATTGGAGTGCTCTTCTTAGTGAGCTTACACAGGTTATTACCAACTCATTTTCAGTTTGAAACATCAAAGCTGTTTATAAGTGGTCTAAATTGCATTATTACCTCAATATAACAAATGGTATGAGCTGCTTTTAATCGTAATACAGAAAACAATCGTATGTTTTTAAGATGGTGTTTATTGAATTGGAGAGGTTAAAAGCCTCTTCAAATCTAGAGCAAGAAAAACATCAAATGAGACTTATACCGTAAACTGGATTATGTAATTAATGGACCCATATTAATCAAGACTGGTCTAAGACGGTAAAGGAGATACCAACGGCAGAGGGCTGGGAAGTCTTGAGTTCGCTAGAAGCCATCAACTTACTCTGGCCAAAACGCTGCACCCACACAAACCGTCCAGAAACGCGACCTGGTATGTTCAAAACTGGAAAGTACACAATCAGATCGATTTCATTCCGGCGCAGCAACGGTTCAAGTCCAGCATCAACAAGGCGAACATACGCAAGTTTCCTGGCGCAAACATCGACAGTGACCATGGCTATCCATCAATATGAAGCTCAAGACCAAGAGCATCACCAACAACCCTCGCATGAGAATATATTTGGAGAAACTGAAAGATCCAGAGATATCAGCAGCATTTCAAGCACAGATTTGTTGCAAGTTTTCAATCAGATCATCGTAGACATCGACAGCAATGAAGGCAATATGCCAGATGATATGGAAGGAGAAGAAGTGGCCAAAGGAGTGGACCCAGTCTCTGGTCATTCCCATACCGAACACGAGCAACCTTTAGCTGTGCAAGAACTAACGCACCATAAGATTCATGTTCCATCCCAGCAAAGGCATGCGTCATATCATCCTCAACCAACTGGAAAGTGGGGCCGAAGAACTGCTGATGCGGATAGCGGGCCTTATTCAGATCTGGGCGAAGCACAGTGGACCAAATCTTCAACTGAAGAGCTCCATGGTTTCGAAAGACGCATACACCGTGTCCCATGTCCAATCGGAGTGTCTACATTTAAACTTGTCAATGAATGTCAGCGATGTACGACTAACGAATTATATAGCGAAGCACTTTGATAAACCCACGTTTACCAAATGTTTCTGTTTCACATTTAAACAAGAATACAATGCCTGTTCTAAAACCATGTTTCTACATTTTTTTTATTATTAACAATTGCCCATTGTTCAACTCAGCATTTCGAATTGAAACAATGAAGTCAGCTGGATGACTCGAAAGTGCGCGTGCTAAGTAGAATTTCATGTGCGCGAATATTGTTCGAAGCCTGTTAATCAAACGTTAGGATTTTAAATTCCGGAGTATTAAAACCACCCATTTTAATTGAACGAATGTATTTGATCTGAAATTGTTATGCTTATCAGATTTCGATACATACAAGAGGTGACTATAACTAGCCCCTTATGCTTATATCTTTTTATTAAAGCAATCTTTGTATATATGCAGGATATAGCACAAATGTGCTTTGCAGTTTTGCAGGCTTTTCAAACCTAGCACATTTTGTTTGGTAAGTACACTGTCAGAGGCTCTAATTTTAAATGTCTGAACCTTTATTTGCATAAATTTGAACTTGGTAAGTGACCTTACACACTGACCTCAAACACATGTTAGAAGGTTTAGTTGATTAAGTGACATGTTTATTACTGTTTGATTTAAGTTGCAATGCTATGAGATTAAATTTTATTTAAACTTATATGTTTCATGAATATTTCTGGGCCAAGTGTGAGGTTGAGAGCTCTATAACTGGTTTAAACCCCCAGTGCTTAGCATTGACCGTTCCAAGGCGGTGTTCCGAAATGTATTCTACTATGTGTATATGTTGTTTCGTTTTGTGCCGTACTGTACTGTTTTGGCAATTGGTTCTTGCCAAAAATAAAGGACCACGAATGTGTGTATGATAAAAATGCAAAACTGCTGGAGCTCCTGGAGTTTCACTTCTTTATATGCAGAATTTGCACGCACACCATTATCATAAAGCTTTATGCAGACTTCGATGAATAGTAGTAGAACTCCAAATATTTGATGAATAGTCGAACACAAACTCGACTTGGAAGGATATATATACCCAATGAATGTATGTATTATTGTTTTCTAAAAATATCTTGAGAGTAACATTAAGTATAGCTTTATGCCATTTTAAATATTTAACGTATTTCAGGGACAAATCATAGTAGATTGTGATTTCAGATTTATTACAATGACAATTCACACAGTATTGCATGTATTGGAATTCCTTGATAACTTTGAAATGAACGTCATAGAGCACATCCCCGTACCAAGTACGTTGTTTAACCTCTTATTCAAGTTAATGAACACAATACAGGTGACGAGGATGTTCTAAAACCATGCAGTAACATAACACAATAATACACCAAGCACAATGTCAACGTTTAATTACATTCACACTCAATTTCAATGAAATGTGTTACCCATATTCAATAATTGTCCTCTTTGCCAACACACGTGTGTTCTATTATGTAACGAAAGTTATATCGAACTTTTGGTATTTTAAGACAAAATATTTTTTTCAAACAGTAGTCCAATTTGTTTCTCAAAACTCGATGCAATGTTTCAGTAAGGTTTTATCTTTGAAAAAAAACAAAAAAAAAAAACAACAACATATGCACATCTATATCTTGCTTGGTGCACGTTTACATCACCAACTTCATGGCATAAATATGCTACTAAACAGACCCCACTGACAAGCCAATATGTTTGAAAGGATCACGTTTGTTATAAACAAACAAGACACGTAAAGCACTCCCCTGAGTTAATGTGGTACAATTGTCGAGGATTTGACCTAGTGACCTAATTATGATTCATCCACAATCTAATTCCGCTCAACTGCTAACAGCATCTGAATACTGACATATCACACCTTGAAGATATGAACGTGGCTACGTTATACTGAATTCAAACAACACAAACAGTTGTAGTATTTAATACGACAAACGGCGAAACTCCAGAAATTCAGTCAGCATATAAATTCTGTTCCTTATCTACAACTTTTACAACAAAACACAAGATATAAACATAAAATGATTAAAACTGGGATTACTGCCTAAGACCAGTCAATACAAATAATTGGAGGTTTAAAACGGTTTGAGAGCTAGCAGAAACTCAGACTTACCCCAACAACAATCACAAACAAAACGCGCGTCGTACACGCTCTCAAGTAATAAGCAGAAACTGACTCTTATCCCATCAAGTGTACCTATGCAGACAGAAAATGAAAACACGAACTGCCAAAACGTTAAACGTGAATCGTGTGCTACACAAAATAGTATAGTCTGTAAGCCTTCGGTTTCGGTCAAAACACAATTTGGGGGCTTTCTGACTGGTCACTTTATTGTCATAGGGCCATCAGAGGTGTTGTTTTTTAATAAAACGAAAAAGGAAACTCTTGTTAACGATACTGCAGTCATTCTGCCATTTCAAAAATAGATAAGGAACTTTAAATTTCTGACAGGTTATATGCCATTTTAGTCATTTATAGTGATGGTTTGATTGTTGCAGCTGTTAGTATTATGAATTCAAATATAAACTCACTTGACACAGGATTTCCTTTTTACTGATAAAATTGATAAGTGGGATATAACTTCGATAAAGTCATTTTTATAAAGTGCTTATTAACCACTTTCATTGTCATTAGACTTGCTGGACGGAAATCAACAAAACACATGATAACGGCAATATAATTTCCCCGTTTGTAGATTTCATTGTGTTAAACTGCGTTAAGCAAATTCACATGTTGGCTTAACATCGTTCAAATGTTGTCAGGGGTGAACGGCGTTTAACGTGAATATTGTGCTTTACACGGCTATCACTTTCTTGAGAATTTAACGTGATATATAAAAATGAGTTATATAATACTAATAGTAATTGTTTGTGTCATAATAATAAGCAGAATGGACTGTAAAGGGAATATTTACGCATGTGGGCCGAGACAGGCGTGTGCATGTGAAAACAAAACTGCCTCTGGAATGACAATGGACTGTGAGGGCAGGGGTGGACTAAGGCTGTCGGAGATATGTTCTGACATTTCCAGCAAGGGATATGCAGCCGTGGTTCTATGGGCAGGCAGAAACAACCTCGGAAACTTAAAAGCTTTGCACTTCAAAGGATGTGGAAATCTTACCGAATTATACTTAAATTTTAATCAAATATCTACCATTGAACAAGACACTTTTCATAATTTCCAACAATTATTTACATTAGATATATCTCGAAATTTGTTACCGGTGTACAACGGAAACTGGAATGCATCTTTTCTACCGAAAACTTTGAAGACGCTTAAACTTCATGGATGTCAAAACATATCAGTAAGAAATGCTTCATTACCTGACTTTGATGATCAGATGAACTTAAGTAGTATCACAATGGATGGCTATTCAAATATTTTGTTCAACTTTTCAAAAATAGCCCACGTGTCTCTTTCGGGATTGAACTTCCAATCCTACTGCAACCTCTCCCGAATAGACAACGACACTTTCTCGCATTTGAGATCGCTCAGAGTTCTCAACATATCCGCTTGTGGAATCATTAGCATCACAGCAGGATCATTCGAACATCTTCACAGTCTTGAGGTACTAGACATTTCTTACAACCGACAACTGGGGATGAAGTCATTCGCAAACATAACGTACGGCTTACAGTTTTCGAGGATTAGCTTCTTGAACATATCCTTTGTTTTAAACACCTTTGGAATAGGCATCCAAATTACTGTGTCGGATCTGTGCTACTTTTGGAACACAACGGTTGAAGATTTAGACATATCGGGGAATAGAATCGAGGAATTTGAAACAAATGCTCTTATACTTATTCCGTCATCGTTGAAAACAGTACGCATCGATCTGAATAAATTCACGTTTGGTCCATATTTACTTCAACTCGGTTGCATGACGAACGTTCACACATCGGTTGCTTCATATTTAAATTACGCATTCAATCCCATACTATATACCTATGAGCAGGTTAAGGAAATTGCAAGGCACCCAGCTGACATAGATGAGAAATCGTGTCCTTATTGCAATGTCTCGTTTTTGAAAGAAAGGGCAAAGTCTTTCACAGGATGCCGCTACTTTGAACCTGATTCTCACAACGTATATATTAAAACCCGGTTTCCCGTTAGTCTTCAAAACTTAATTTTCAATGACTGCAATTTTATTTACAATTTAGACATAGAATTTGAATTTAAGCCAACTAATAATTCAATCCGGTTTATTGATTTTTCGGGAAATGTGTTTAAGTCGTCTAGTGGATATTTTGGTCCTCTTCCAAGATTAGAAATTTTGAATATGTCTCGGTGTTCTATGAAAACGATCGGACCCAATTCTTTAAATTACACATCATTGAAAGTGTTAAGACTCTCTCATAATGAATTAGGTTCTCAAATGGCGGATCCGTATCGATCAAATATATTTGGTAAGCTGCAATCCCTCCAGGATTTAGATCTGTCGTCCAATGAAATAACAGTATTGTTTACCTCGACCTTTGCAATGCTCTATAATTTGGTACGTTTAGACTTGAGCAACAACAATATTGAACGTTTCGAAATAAGAATCAACACGTTATGTAATTTATTGTCATTGAACTTGTCTGTTAACTCGATACATACGCTGTCCACTGACATACAGCATCAGCTTGAATCCAATGAAAAAATGAATTCTACGTTTTCAGTGGACTTACAAAATAATTCATTAACATATGACTGCAATAACCAAGAATTTCTACACTGGTTGTTGAAATACAAAGAGAACATGTTTGGATTTGAAAACTACAAATTCGTTAAATTTGACAATACTGTTTTGAATTCCAGAGAGTTTTGCGAAGACATTGGAAACCTTGCCTCCAGGTGTGAATCATACACGGCCGTTATTGTAGTATGTTGCATAGCTTTGGCGACATTTATTTCATTAGTTATTGGAGGAGTTATATACACAAATCGTTGGAAACTACGTTACTTCATGTACATGTCGAAGAAGAGATATTTTGGATACAAAAGGCTGCCGGATTATAGTGTTATCGAGAACTATAAATATGATGCATTTATCTCCTACTCTGAAGACAATATACGTTTCATTCGAGACGAGTTAATTCCACGAGTGGAGACAGAACACGTGTCGCTTTGCCTGCACCAGCGGGACTTTCTCCCTGGTAACGCCATATCAGACAACATCATACAAGCTATCGATAGCAGCAGAAAAACGGTTGTTATATTGTCAAATTCTTTTCTGAAGAGCAAATGGTGCATGTACGAGTTCAACATGGCGCGAATGGAGAGCATACATTCGAGAGGAGATAACGTTTCGCTTGTTATAGTTATGATAGAACAAGTGTCCCATAGCGCTATGCCGTTGGAAATGGTACGGTGGATACAGGACAATAATTACATCGAATACACAACGGACCAAGAGGGCAACACACTGTTTTGGGACAAACTTAATCATATTATAAGTTCAAAGTAATTTATAAACGCGTTGTGAAGCATTTTGTTCTAAGGCATGCATACAATTGTTTAGAGCAAAGACGCTCCAGCGACAATGAATTTCTATTGTTTTCGTATTTTACACCCATTATTTAAACCGGCCGTCTGTTATTCTGTTTCAAAGACGAGTAGCTTTAGAGAAACGCTACTTACAGAAAAACTGTGGTGTAGGCCCTTTCAATTGGCCATGAACACATGTGATCTATGCGAACACAAATATTACGACCATCTGGCACATGTTTTGTGTGAATGTGAAGTGTCGTCCTCGTTGATACACAGTTACTTCGACCAGATAGCCACATGATTCGGGAATGACGTTAAACATCAACTCGAATATATGAACAGTATAGACATGAGCTTGAGAATGCTCGGGGCTCCAATAGAACCCATACTCGGAGTAAGAAAGAACAATATATTTCTGAAACTGTCATACATTTTTATTGTAAAATGTATAAGATATTGCTTGTAAAATATGTCTATGTTATACATCTTGTAACAAGTACTTAATTTTGTAAATAGTATTCATGGACTTGAAAATCAAAACGCGCTGTGTTATCTATCATACACTTCAATTGTATCACATGCAGATGTATATTTATAATGCACTTATATAATTTGTAGATAACTGTTATTATAACATGTTCAAAATCTCCATTCTGGGGGCAATAAAGAATTTGATTGATTGATTGATTGTTTCTGAGACAAAAGCATAAAGGCATGGTCTTTATCTGGTTAAAGTAATATTTTCACATCTAGACAGGTTTAATTCGTGCCCGTGTTCGTTTCCGTAAACATTAATTTGAATCATTTTGGACATTTATTATTGATTGAAACTATACAAAATGTATACAGATAACGTTGTTATTGATATTGCGTATCCCCGGTAAATAGAGTATGCAATGTATGTTGTAAACATGTATTTGAGCTATGCACGCTTTCAAGGAATGATGCATTTTGCAAGTTGTTTTGTTGGAATCATCCTATAACTTCCTATTTTAAATATGATCATATCATTTATGGAAATTTTAATAAGGACGGGAATTTCAATAAATATTATATTCATGCAAATGACCATTTCTTTCGTATACATGACTTCTTCTTGTATATATGCTATAGTAACCCAACTTACAAAGCCATTACATTTTATTAAATATCATTGGGTATATGTTTTATTGTATTCTCAATACCGACCTGTGTAACTGTACAACTTTTAATGAAACTATAGATAGTTGCAAAACCTTCCTTATAGTTAAGTCAACACTTTTGTAGGAAAAGTGTCAATGGAATTTGTGTAAATTACAAATTCCTTTACATATTTCTGATCTCTAAGGCGACAACAAAATGATAAACTGTAAAATGACATAAACACACGTTTTTTTAGATTTTTTTTATTTCGCCCGCTGTGTCCATTTTCTTCTCATTTTGTTCTTGTTTCTCTGAGTAAGCCTGTTAAACTATATGTTTTTAGAATTATTATGCTCAATGGCCATTGCTTCAGACAATTAAATGTCGCCCGGATTATTTAAATGTATGAACATTGGCCATTGGATTGGTTGTTTAGGGCAAATAAACACATAAATGCACACAAATTCCAAAGTAAAAATATTATTGATCCTTAAAGCCACACACCTTGAAATGAAGTACATTTTAATCAATACATATAGATGTCATTTGAAAGTGTGCAAAATTTTATTAAAGCTATAGCCTAGTTAGCAAGTAATTTATTATTTTTCAACCGGAAATTACCGCTTTTAAAACCAAAAGTAGGATTTCTATACATATATGTCCATTTCGACACACGCGATTTTTTTTTAAGTTTTAAAGCGCAACAAAACGGATTTCTACCTTGTAACCACCAGATATATTCTAATTGGCATAGATACAACTAAATATATAGCCTAGTTACCAAGTAATGTATTATTTTTCAAACGGTACCACTTTTAAAACCGAAAGTAGGATTTCTAGACGTATACGTCCATTTCGACAAACGCGATTAGTTTTAAGTTTAAAAGCGCAAAAAGACGTATTTCTACATTGTTACCACCAGATATATTCTAATTGGCATAGATACAAAATGTTTCTCATTTAAACTTACTATGCCAAATAATGTGTGTGGCTTTAAAAACAACTGTGATTTCATTTTATGTGCTGAGGATACTGGCTTAGGGTTGATCATCTTAGATTGTAACCTAAGATTGTTGACGATAGGCATCCAGTTATAAGAGCTAACAGAATGTCAGAACTGGTGCAAAAGGCATTCACTCTGCCCTTCGTCTGTCCTCCAAGAGCGAATGGCGGGTAGTTTTTAATATTATCTAACATAATTCAAGGTAAAAACACTTTTCCGATAATTGTTTTGATGGTATATTATTTTCAGTATATAAAGCTGCTTTTGGGCAAGAATCCGTCGAAAAAATGATCAATTTCGTTTTGAATTGTCGTTATTCTCAATAGATCTTTTAATGAAATAAATATATATTAGTCAATTCTAACACGAATAAATAATATATTTACCATCCCGGGAAGGTCAGATATCTTTTCAGGTGAACATTGGAGGAGAGTAAAGGCTGATCGTTTTAAGACAACATCTAAATAATGAAAGAATGTAATTGTTTTAATTAAAGATTATGATGTTTGTTTTGTTTACGTGTTTTTAATGTCCTGAATCAGTTTGTACCCCACTGCGATTATTGCATTCACATTTACTGCTCCTTTGTACAAGTATGACTTTAAATGTACCCATTTTAAGAATTGCCATTTGGAAACAATTTCAGAATTTATCTCGACTTAAATGAATTCATAGAAGAAATAATGTCTTTTTTGCTCGTTGTTTATTGGGTCGTAAAAGGACTGCACATGTTTCTGTTGTTGTTGTTTTGTGTACAATCATAATGTTCTTTAGCTTTTAAAATGTCTGTAAATTAAAACGCTTTTTTATTTGTTTTACTGTTATTATTATTACGTGTCAATAAGAGGTCTAGCAACTACCATTCACTTTCGTCTATGAATACAACATTTGCCATATCAGCTTATGTTCTCGAAACACAACATTCAGCTTTTTGTGAAAGATGAGTATCAAACCGACTTAATTGCCAATAAAACCACGAAGTGAAATATTACGCGTCGCTGCGCCTTAAAAAAGTTTAATCTTTATGGCAAATCTTTAAATTTATTTATACTTCACGCTGATTAAACATTGAAGAATGCAACAGGCATTATTTAAAGTTTCTGTCAATTAGCATTTAGCACTGCGAAGTCATAAGTCGGGAATCAGCCGAGCGCAACTTATAGAAAATCGATTATCTGTAGGCACAACGAGACACCTCGGTCAGTCTTCGTAATCCCACCAAAATTCCTTTCATAGCGATAAGTTTACAAAATATTGATTTATCTTTAAATTATACAGGCACAAATATTAAACATTTTAAGACCACGTGTCGCGTCTCTCTACCTGCAAAGGCCAACGTCAAACGTTGAGGTCAAAGGTCAAATAAGGCAATTAAACACCTTGTCCGGACTGTGTCTATTACATTCATCGTCCAATTGTAAGTATTTTTCCAGTTACGACCACCACAAGTAGACTGAGTGTCGCTTGTATCAGCCTTCTTCCTACCTCAAAGGTCAAGGTCACACTTAATAGTAAAAAAGTCAAATTGTGCAATAAAACATGCCTTGTTAAAAGAAATATGTGCATTTCTGTTTACATTTTAGGTGTTTGTTCGTAGTAAGTTCACTTCTTATGGTTGAGGCGTATCTTACTATCAAAAAGTCCTTAACACACATACTTTTACTTTTTGTTATTACGTCATATTCATATTTGTTATTGCGTCATATTAATTGCAGCAAACTCCGATTAGAGGTTCGAATGATTCAGCGCTCTATTCGAATGATTCAGCGCTCTATTCGAATGATTCAGCGCCCTATTCGAATGATTCAGTGCGTGCCTGTGTGAGTATAATCGTATAAAAACCCCGGTAATTTCTCATTTATAAGAGAACATTGATAGGATCTCCAGGCTGTGATAGGTGTGCAGCAAGTCCGGGACTTGTACCGACGACTTCTAACTTAAAGCGAGTGTTCTAAAGAGTAAAATAACATGAGCGCTTACATGGTAAATCACCAAATCCGATTAATTTATGCGCCCTGGAATTCAACTTCGATCTTAACATTAAACAGCTTAAACTTGATTCCGAAGACACCACTGGTAAATTAAAGGGTATAACGTAGGCAACATTGTCGTAATATGGGTAAAGTTTTGGTCATGGGGAATTCTACTTAATGAGCTAAGCATGTAGCTTACACAGGTTTTAATCAACCCATATAAAGTTCTGAAACATCAAAGTTTTATATGTATTGTTTAAAATGCATTATTACCTAAATGTAATAAACGTAATAGCCCCTTTAATCTTTAATCTTAACCGAGAATACCATAACTGGTGCTTACCGTTAGACGGTGATTATTGGTGTCGCGTTCTGGGGAAACTGGACATAATGCATGTGCGTAAAGTATCGTCCCAGATTAGCCTGTGCAGTCCGCACTGGCTTATCAGGGACGACACTTTCCGCTTTTATGACATTTTTCGTGTAAATGAAGTCTCTTCTTAGCAAAACTCCAATTTAAGCAGATAGTGTCGTCTCTGGCTTAAATGGTTGACCCCTATCCATCTGCATCAATACAATCTACGCAGGTTGTTGTGTATTTTAATGCATTGGAAAACTAATGAAACTCACTTTCAATGTTGACAGGATGCAGATTTGAAGTCGCATTTCGTGTAAAAGGCTAAAAAAAAAGAATACTTACAGAATACCACCCACACTTTCAGAACTCGTTAACTAATATATGCCACAATGTCTTCCAAAAAATAAATCAAAAACGAAGTGCAGTGTTTAAGGGTATGGGATTTTGCAATATGTTTTAAGTATTTCTGTTCATAAGCAAATACAACAAGTGTTTACAACTTCAATTAAAGTCTTGCCAGAAACAACGCCACTATTTGCCAAGTAAAGTTCATAAGCCGTCTTAATGAATAGACGTATAGTAAGATGTTTTGTAAAAAAAGTGACAATCACTTTTGAAATACATCACATGTTCATGCAAAATGTGGCGTGTTCTGAGAAAACTGGGCAAAATGCTTGTGCGTAAAGTGTCATTCCAGATTAGCCTGTGCAATCAGGGACGACACTTTCTGCCTAAATTGAATTTTTGCTAAGAAGAGATCCATTTAAACGAAAAATGTCAGAAAAACGGAAATTGTCGTACCTGATAAGCCTGTGCGGACTGCACAGGCTAATCTGGGATGACAATTAACGCACCAGCATTTTGCCCAGTTTTCTCAGAACACGACACAAATCTACAACAGGAGTGCGGTATTTGGTTTGCGAGCCCGCTCGGTAAAGCAGTCATAATGGTTGTGCATGTGCGTTCGTGCGTCCAAGCTTGTCCAGATTGTTTGATAACCTACCCAAAACAACCACAAGACGAGCTGTCGCGTCCGGAATATAACTATGTCATTAATCATGCAATTGCGAAATAACTTACCGTAAATAACTACCAAGATAGAAATCAAGAAAGCGTTTAAAGAAGGGCTGGTTTTTAATAACACATTGTCTTTATGTTATAACATATAATGTTACTGATTCAATAGATTTCTGTATTTGGTTTGTTTAAGGACATGAATTGGATTGCGACAAACGTTATTCCCTTCGCTACCCTTCATTCACATCACAATTCTTTCATATCTAAGAGATTTTAGTCCAGACATACACTCCTATCACCTTGACATCGTGACCACATTTAAGCAGAGAAATGCGCAGGATTTGTTTATGACCATGTTTAAGGGCTTGTTGTTTGCTTAAAGCTGCATGTGTTGCATGGAAGAGTAAAGGCAATTGGTCACTTGCCTTTAATTCAAATTAACTATATACTTTCGGTTTTCTACACGATCTTATTTATTGTCAATGTTTCGTAAGTTTTATTTTTCGTATATTCCGCTAAGTCCAGAATAATTTGTAATCGATGCACTTTTTAAAGTCAAACCATTGTAAAGGTCAATCTGATTTAAAATTGAAGACCAAATGGAAGTCATATTGAAAGGCAGTGGCGTGAATTTATTAAGGAAACTGATTTTGATTGATCTGTTCTAGTCTTGATCGTGTGTAATGCAAATAGAACATTGTTAGTTAAATTAAAAGTCGATTCTGGGTGCATTAATAGTTGTTTAAAATTTCTGTAATATTTGCATCGATTAAATAAAATAAATCAAGATTTAAACATGTGCAAATGTAATTTTACTTATATTGGCACTTACGTCGAGTTTAAAGTTCGTGAACTAACAGGTATTGACTTAAAAATTGTTGTTGTGAATAATGTCTTATATTTGTCTGTGCATTTACATGTGCTTCAATGCAAAACTATCCATTAATGTCCTCAAGTATCACACTTTAAAAAGAAAATGAGTATGTTCTGGTAGATTTTGTCAGTATCTATTGGTTTATGATATTGTGCAATGTCATATCTACATATTGTGTACGCAATTAGTTTTTGTATAGTTTTATTGTTCCGACATGTCTAGTACTCTCCGCTATATGTCATTTATATCTGAATCTTATAACTCCGTTCATAACAGACAGACTTCAATACAATTTTTATTTTATAGAGACTGCTCATACTCAGCATATGTTGAACACCCTAGTGTTTTTGTGGCCTGCCAATGATTCCAGCAATGGCTTTTTGGCATACATCTGTATTGCTGTCTTCACGAATGATTGGAGCTGTTTCTGGTAGCTGTTTTTTTTGTTCTCAATACAATATCAACATCGCAGCTTATTCACGTACTCGACCAATACAAAACATCGAAGAACCCTCTCTACTTTTAAAGATGATGCATCCACTTACCTTCTCTGACCACGCGCACGAAATGAATCATCATTGATGGCTACTTTTCTCAATACCTTTTATTACAAAGGCGACTTGCAATTTGTATTGGAAGAATTAAAACCTTACTGCGAAATTGTGGGTTAAGTTAAATATTGGCAGACTAGGCGTAAACTGTGTATCTTTGATTAAATTTATCCGCAAGTCATTGGCGACTTTTGCGAAAACTATTTGAAGTTTATATTGGTCTTCACAAAAATAAACCAATCACTAAGTTGAAAATAGGAAACGAATCGGTATTAATCCTGTATGTTCAAGGTAAGACATGTTTAAACACCATGTCTGTTCATGTCAAACCCGAGAATCCCAGAATCAAAATAAATTTGCAGTTGCACTTGTTTTTTTAGTGCTTTCTGATGACGTTATTTTCATATGCGGGAATATGAACAACTCACCGAAATTATCCAATAGAATAAGAATTAGCCGCACCAGAATCAAATTATGCATTAACCAGTCTGTGGGTGTTTCCTAAATGACAGATTTATAGTCAACAGGATTTCTCCATAAATGGAAATCGGGTAATGCCAAGATTGGATTTATAGTCAGCAGGCCAAGGCTTAAGTGTTCCCTTATTAAGTATTTCATAATCCGTGATAAATCGTTTCCATATCCGCACCTATTAATGCAAAACCTCTTAATGCCGCGTAGACGTTAAAGGACTCTTCAATGCCTTTGCGTGAAAATGATTGCATTTGCAAATGCGATAAAAGGTAAGAAACTGTGTTGTGCGAAAAAGACGATACACATGATAGTGTAAAATATAAGTGCAAAGGTCAACTTTAAGACAGAATTGCTAACGATTGTATGAGGAGTAAATATTTTTATACTATGGCGAACTTTTACAAATAAAAAGTTACAATAGACTTGGGATTTCTTGTCGCGCCGAAGAACCGGATCACTAGGTCCGTGTTCAAGGTAACAATTGAATGTCAACAAAAATAAATCAATAAAACACATTATTATCTTGGGTATTGCAAAACTAATAAATACATTGACAAACCGATGAGGAATGCAAGACGGAACAAGAACCCGGCGAAAATATCTCGAATGCTCTGTTTTTCCAATATTAGCTTACGCTTATTAACAGTTCCCCTCATATAAATTGTGCATTAATATTGCTTTATATACTATACGCACAATATTGTACACAAAAAGGGATACCTCAGCTCTTCCGGAAAAGATATGAAATTTATATACATTGTTTCCTAGTGGTTTTTACAGGGTTTGTACATTTATGTTTCTTGTATCTTGTCATATCCAACATTCCAATGTAAAAAGTAAATGTGAGACACACTCCTTGTTGCATTAATCATTGGACCTTAAAAAAGCCCAAATTTAGTTTTAGTTAGTAAATCGAGGACCACTTTCAGACGATTCGAGATGTCGACCTATATGTTCAAAAGTGTCTGAATGTTTGCACTTATAATGTATTTCATTAAATTGTTTGAAATTGTATGTATGTATGTAAATGCATAAACCGTTTTATAAAATCAAATAGTAAAACCACAATTCATATATGAGATACATAAGTATAACAGTTTTAATGTGATATTAAATTATGTTTGTGACTACATGTAAAATGTCCGATTTGATAATTTTCAATTGAAATGAACAGTTTAATGCAGACAAGTGAGTCATCATAAACAATCTGCCGAAAATATGCATGGATAACGATAAGGCCGAACCAGATTTAAATATCACATTAAGCAGTCCGTGGAAGCTTTTAAATGACATGTTATAGTCAACCGGATTGCTTGCCGTCAACTGTTACTTAAAAGGGGATCAGGAAATGCCAAGATGGAATTGATTTCCAGCAGGCCATCGCTTAGACTGTCAGCGAGTTACTGCTCAATAAACCTCCGTTAATCGTCTTCATATGCAAGCGTTATATTTTGAACAACTAGAAGAAGTCGATTGCTGACGCTAAAACACCCATTTGGGAGTTAAACACAACACTGAATAGCCCATAGGTGGTACTTGATTCAAGGTATGCTGCTTATGGAAGAATATGTTCAGTGGCCTGGTAAGCTATGTTCTGAGAATATAACCCTACACTTGAGACAATGAAAGGGACTACATACGTTTAGTTTGTGTTTTGGAGTGTGCGTTGTGTTGAAAATTGTCAAACTGCCTTAAGTTGTTGAATTTTAGGTCCACCGCCACTGGTGCAGCCGGGTAGTTTTGGTTATTGAATTTAGTACATAAATGTTTATACCCTCATTTGCAGCCTTGTTTATTCAGACAAAATACTGCGTTTGAGAAATGCTTATGGCATTAGGTCAATACATTCTCGGTCAGCAGTTTTAACATGAGTGCTACGCAATATATTTATGGCGTTCTCATTTGTTTTTAAATTTACTCTGAATGACGTAACATGCATACCAGCTTCTGAGCATCGTTTTGTTTTACAAAATGAGAATTTAGTTATGTAGTAAAATTATTAATTTAAAATATATTTATTCTTTTTAAACAATTAACGATATTACATTTCATATAGGTTAAATTAACATTCACAGCCAAGCCATGTAATTTGGCTTCTTACAACCACTATTGTAGCTTCTTTCTGAAAATGCTTGACGATGATCTGAATATTTAACTATATAATTATATGTGTCTATGACATATTAATCAAAGACGAAGTGTAGTTGATGCTTGTGTTTGTTTTATTTCATCATTCNATAGCCCAACGGTGGTACTTGATTCAAGGTATGCTGCTTGTGGAAGAATATGTGCAGTGGCCTGGTAAGCTATGTTCTGAAAATATAACCCTACACTTGAGACAATGAAAGGGACTACACACTTTAAGTTTGTGTTATTGGATGTGCGTTGTGTTGAAAATCGTCAAATTGCTTTAAGTTGTTTTTAATTTTGGTTTCACCGCCACTGATGCAGCCGGATAGTTTTGGCCATAGAATTTCGTGCATACATTTTTATATACCCTTGTGCAGCCTTGGCTATTCAGACATAATACTGCTTTTGAGAAATGCTTATGGAAGTAGGTCAATACATGAAGTTACGGATGGTCCATGACTCATTATTATATACACACATTCTCATTCAGCAGTTTTAAAATGAGTGCTACACAATATATTTATGGCATTCTCAATTATTTTTTTTTTACTCTGAATGACGTAACATGCATACCAGCTTATATGCATCGTTTTATTTTACACACACAAAAAATCGGTATATTGTACAATAATACATTTAAAATATTTTATTTTTTAAATACAATTTATGACATTTAATTTAATATAGCTTAAATAAGCTTACACAGCCAAGCTAAATGCATGACGGTGATCTGAATATTTAACCATATGATTAAATATATTTAGGGCATATTAATCAAAGACGAAATGAAGTTGATACTTGTGGTGGTTTCATTTCATCATGCATCAGAGAGTGACCTGTTTTGAAATTATACTGTAAGTGAACGACTTTATAAACATAATCATGTGCAAAACATTTCACCTAGGCACCTACGTTTTTATATATTATAACGGTTTTGTGAACATGAATGAGGGCCAGGTGAAACTTATCGAATTACTTATATAACTCACTATTACATCGTGAGTTAATCAAGTACTTCCTAATCTGAATTGTTTCAAAAGAAGCAAAACAAAACACAGCATTTAGGCATTAGGCTTGTTACGGACAGCATTTTAAACAATCAATCGATTCTTGATTTAGTCGTCTAATAGCAATAGATCTTGGTGTGGTAAGTTACGGAACGGAAGAATGTTTGACGCAAGCGCACATATTTCTCATTTTTTATATAAAATATGCTATGATTGATGTGAATTTTGGTCTAGAATTTGATACAATCCAAAGTTTCAATATACATCAGTGCTTCAGCTAGGATTCGAAAAGGGCAGGGGGGGTGGNATAAGAGATAAATTATAGAGATTCATAAATAATAACATGTTTAAAAAAAAGGCAGGGTGGGGCCTGGGAGGGGCAGGGCGAAGCTTCGGGAGGGCAGGGTTGGGCGCCCTTCCATTTAGGCCTAGCTGGAGCTAACATGGTTAGAAATATAAGGCCATACACTTTAGAAATAACACCATTTAAATACATGAAATACGTCGTAACTCAAAATCTTACATAAGAAAAAACAGTACTGTCCTTGTCGTCATGTTGTTGTTGAGAATCAACAATCAATATTTTGTGAAAAATATATGAGGCCTACATTTCTACAACAAAGTAGTGCCTTTGTTCTTATTCATTAAATATTTGCCTTTAATTTCAAACCAAAGACATATCATTCAAACTTTAGTTTAATAAAGTATGTGCATCATGCTCCCAAGCATTAGTGCATATTATAAAACTGTAAACATGTAACCTTTAAATAGGGCCTTCCGGTTTGGGGAATGTGTAAACGGTATGGCCGAAGAACGTTACTGAAACGGTTCCAAATATATGTAGATATACTGTAAACTTGTGAGAAAATACGATATTTGTATAAAAGTCTATAAAGTTCATCCATTACAAGATTTATAATATTTCTGCAATAATCACTTACTATATTCATGTTTAGCGTATTCTCAATTCGTTTAACGATAGAAACTGTTAAGTTTATTTGTTTTAAAATTACTTTCTGTTCTGTTCTGATAACACTATCGTTATATTTTTAAAAATCTAATGTTATTCAATCGAAATAGCATTTTTCGTTTCTGCATTTCAAGGCCTTTCTTTCTGAGTGACGCAGTGTCTTTTTGATGAAATAAACACTTCGTAACTTAGTCCATGTTCTGCCTTCCGTCTGGAAAACTCATTTACTAAAGAGTTAGAAAGACTGATTCCTGTTAAGTTTATGGTGTCTTCTTTATTTGCAACGTGCACGTTTTACTCATGTATTTGTTACAATCAGACAACTTTTTGAATCTCGATTTTGTTTGTATAAGACTTTGAATTGTAACTTTTTATTGTGCACTAACCGTTTTATGTAAGGCGTGTACTTTTGGGCAAAGGATAATGCTTACAATTACATCAAGGGCAATTAGGCTTCACCGTGTTGTTTAAATAATTTGTTGACACTTTCTTCCGCTCTTTACTGTTTGAAAAGTAACTGCATTCACATTTCCATTCTCTCCGGGTAATCAAATCCTATTTTCGTGTCTTATTTTGAATGTTTGAATCCGACACGCCGCAATCTCAATTCTTCTAAGAGGCTTCTCTGGTGTAAGAGTTGTCGTTAAAACCCGTATTTATTTGCATTTCACGAAGTCATTTCCATTTGAATTTGCCAGCATCATTTAAGCAAGATCAGACATAGTTTATGAGAAATAGATTAACCAGGATTTTCTCCTTAGATTTGTCTTAAAAAGAAACCGTCCGAGTTGAAATTAATACTCAGTTGTTACTCCCTTAATAATATACAAGATGTATTTCGAGTCTTCTTGTACTTCGTATATTTTTTTTTAATTAAAATTCAATAACATTTACTGGAGATGTTTATGGAAATATGCAGTTATAACTAATGTAACATAAATTCCATCACAATTCCAATTTAAATGAATATTACAAATAAGATTTTAAAATGTGAGCTCCACAATTATTGACATTCTTGCTTTTAAAATTGTGTGTTCGCTCATTGAACCCTGTGTATTCTTGCTTTAATAATTCTGTGTTCGCTCAGAGTACCCTGAGTATTCTTGCTTTTATAAGTCTGTAAGTTCGCTCATTGAAAAATAAGTTTTAGCACAACGATACAGCGTTGTTTAAATGAGTAATTAATTGATGGCATTCGTGTCATTTAGAACGTACAAACCGAGTGGTACACAATGAAACAGTAACAATGTAAATATAAGTTCCCTCAATTCTTCAATTATTGTTTTCGCCTATTTATTAAGAACCACAGACACTTAACATTTTAAGTTGTATTAGTAAAAAGCATCAACGTAATAGTTCTAATAGAAAATCATGACAAGGGACGTAATGATTGAATGGAGCCCATCTGACAGCATCGTCAGCTGAAATTAAAGAGTAATTTCATTATATAAATGCACATACCATTCTGATCATATGTAACGTACACTGAAACTCTCCCAATACTCTAGGGGAGAAATTAAATTCTTGTTCTTTTCCACTACGTTAATAACAGAAAAACAACGATAAACCGCCTTCGGACGGTCCATGCAAAGCATTTGGGGTTTAAACTGGCTGATAACATAAAAAAGGAAAATATTGCAAATATATGTTCAGTACTCGAGCGTGGGTTATACATATGTTTATGGCATATTCTTTAACCGCTGAATGTAAACACTTGTGTACATTTGAAGCCTGAAAAGTATGCAACAGTTATACATATCCAGAGAATCATAGCTACACATAAATATCTTTTTAAGTGCAACCTATCCAATACAAATCTATCATCATTCATATTAAATAGCAATACAAGGGAATCAATGTCAATTTTATAAACGTTTAACTACTCAATTGTTGAATATACACCAGACAACAAGAAATGAAACTTTCTAAAGCATGATGAAATGAAACCAAAACGAGAATCAACAATATCTCGTCGTTGATAAACAAAATCTATAGATGTATAGCATCATAGAGCTTGACATTCAGATCGTCGTCGTTTCAATTTAATACACATCTTATATCGAATTGTTACAAAATATTACAAAAAAAAGTAAAAACGAGACTCATCATACAAATCGTTTAAACAAGAAATTTTAAAACAAAATGACACACACGCGACAGGAAGAATAACATTTATTCGGTTGTCATAAAATCCTGAACTTGGCTTGACACCCGATTTCATCAAATGTTTGTATTGTTATTTTTAAAGCTACATAATGGCCTTACTGTATATAACATATGTTCTGTCTGAAATAAATTCAGAATTAAAAGAAAATGTTCAATATAAGATCAGTATTAAGTTTTAGTTTTNAACGGAAGAATGACAACGATTGTTTGACGCATGCGGATATGTATTACCCTGAAGGGAGGTGCAGTGCACAAAATCATACTTTTTGATACCATTTGGTACTTATTGGTTTTTGCCATTTGTCAATGCTTCATACTTAACTGCTGTATGCGGCTTAACTCCTTCTGACACATAACATATATCATTTACACTAATACAATAAGAACAAGCACAGTATTTCAATCAAATATTTTTCTCTGCATTGTATAACTGCTTTATAAAATCTGGACCAAAACTTGAGTTTTACTTAAAACTTAACGAAATATAAGTAATATAAACGTGTTATATTATGCATTGCAAATAAATTATTGAGTTGAAATTCGCACAAGATACATCGACATACCTCATGTAAAAATAAAGGAACATAAGTCATAACGTGTAATGATCTTTATAAGCTGGTGATTCCCAAGCAAAACACCTGCAAAAAGCGTGTTTTTGTTTAAGGCAGATTTTGAGCATAGCTTATTAAGTAAGAATAAAGTTACGATCAACTCAACTTTGTCGGATAAATGTCACGATACATGTAAGTATTGGATATCTTATTACCTAGCAGTTCCAATAAATGTAAAGTAAATCACTTTGTTGGTACTATTGTGTATTTTAGTATACAAATATTGAACAGATGTATATTCGTAAAAAGTAGTAGATCTTTTGCGAACCTTAGTTTGTTATCTAATGTTGTTCTATACCATCATACACTATATATGTATTTGGTCAAAGATCTGTAATTAGTACATTATATAATACGCTTTATTTAATTTAAAAAATATTCTTTTTATTTAACATTTTATTAAAATACCATACTGACCATTGCGTGTTAAAAAAAGACAAATATGGACAAGGTCTCTTACCTGTAATGAACTCCGTATAAGTTTGTGTTATTTGTTTTTTAACTGAAACGGTTCCAAATATAAATAGGTATAATGTAAACTTGTGAGACAAAACGATATGTGCATAAATGTCAATAAAGTTCATCATTTACAAGTTTCATACTATTGCTGCAATAACCACTTTCCATATTCATGTATTTTATATTATCATTTCGTTAAACACTAAAATCTGTAAAGTTTATGTGTACTAAAATTATGTTCTGATAACACTGCCTTGTTCTTTTTCAAAATCTAATGTTATTCAACCGAGATGGCACTGTTGTTTTCTGCATTTGCTGCATTTCAAGGAGGCCTTTCTTGCAGAGTGACTCACTGTCTTGTTGATGTGATAAACCATTTGTAATTTAGTCAATTTTGTGGCTTGCTGTCTGGAAAACTCACTTACTAAAGGGATAGAAAGACTGATTCCTGTTAAGTTTATGGTGTCTCGGATATTGTTGTACACTCTTAGGAATTTCGAGTTTGTTTTTATACGCCTTTGTATTGTAACGTTTACAACGACAGTTTCAGTCATGATAAATTTATGTTTTTTTTTTATTTATCGTGCACTTACTATTTAATTTAAGGCAGGTTTTTTTTGCGCGAAGGATAATGCTGACAATTACATCAAGAGCAAGTTTTGGTTTTACCGTTTTGTTAAAATTAATTGTCGACACTTTATTCCGCTATTTATTGTATGTAAAGTAACTTAATTTCCATTTCCATTCTCTCCGGGTAATCAAATCCTAGTTTCGTGTCTTATTTTGAATCTTATTATCCGAAGCGCTGCAATCTCCATAAGAGGCTTCTCTGATGTTAGTGTTGTCGTTAAAACCATTATTTAATTGCATTTTAAGAAATCAGTTCAAATGGAATTTGACAACATCATTCAAGCAACATTAGATTGAGTTTATGAGAAATAGATTAACCAGGATCTTCTCTTTAGACTCGTCTTTAAGAGGAACAGTCCGAGTTGAAATTAATAGTCAGTTGGTATTCCCTAAATAATATACAATAATATGATAATAGGTGCTACCTAATTTACGGGCAAACTTATTTGATAACCACGTATCGTAATAAATATTTGGACATTATTGTGTACAAAACATTATAATTGTTTCATTAATAAAGTAACTCAGCCAAAATAAATCTTATGTTTTGCTTGATGAAAAAAAAAAGCGTTTTACATCTGCCAAGCTTTAACATTTAATATCTCATAATTGTGTGCTTTTTCAGCCTCTGGAATTTAAAGCTGGTTCGGTGGCTGCGGCGTAGTAGATATGGTGTCCGCTTAGTGACTTGGGGGTCTCGGCATTGATCCCTTAAGTGGAAGTGTTCTTTAGATAACCCTTAAGATGCCAAGTACTGGTCCTACCCAGGAAACAGGTTATTCCATCTAATGTCTCAAGTCAAAGTAAGCTGTTGATTCAATCATAAACTGATTTAACATAATCAAAATAATGTAATGTGTCAGATCAATTTTGATTGACAGGATTATCAATGTATAATTATGTGAACTGTAGGATTTCTTACTTTTTTTTTTTTTTTGCAATTGAAATATTTCATTAATACCGGTATCTCACAATGTTAAAGTTTTCTTTTGCAAACTATTGTCGCATAGTTTAAATTATGTTTCCACTAAAAACGAGCCATTTTGTAGTAATTCAAAAATCACAGTCTAAACTGCATACACTAAGTTTGTAGCTGTATGGTAAATATTTGAATGCAAACAAACATAAGGTTATATCATCCATATTTTTTTTTTAATTTATACATTCTTATAACACAAACAACACACACATTTATTTCAGTAATCATATGAGCTTATTATCCCCCTCCAAAGGCGAAGGGATATTGTTTTGGCGTTGTCCGTCCTTCCGTCCGTCACTTTTGTGTCCGGAGCCATATCTTGGAAGTGCTTTGGTGGATTTCATTGAAACTTTGTATGAGTATATATACGGATAAGAGGATGATGCACACCAAATGGCATTGTACGCCATCTGTTAATAACGGAGTTATGGCCCTTTGTATATATTCTGTGTCAATGCAGCATGTGGGGTATACGTCACGTCTGTGACAAAGCTCTAGTTTGGCGGGGGATATCAATTCAACGAATTTGCTTGTTTACATTTCAGTCTGTCTAGGCTTAGAAGAAGCATGTAAATTATGTTAGTATATTCAATTTATTTCAGTCCATATATAAAACTTATATGGTAATGCATTGCGATACAATATAAAGAAGTGAACACTTCACATCATTTATTTGCACATAAAAGACTAGTAACACAATCAGTAATGCTTAAACACTGTCATCAACTTACAAGAATATTTACGTATTATGTAGTTACAAAGTGATGTTATCTTTTGAAAAACTGTTGAATGAATTCCTTATGTATCATAATCCATTCAATGCATTATGAAAAACAAGAATAATACAGAATAGTATGCAGTTTATTCAAAACAATATATTATACATACAATTTTATAAATAAACAATGCTGGTTTTTTACTTGCGTAAAAATATTTATCATGGGACAACAACAATTAACAGCCAATTTATTAATTTATGACGCTAGTTGATACTGTTTATAATTACACTGTCTTACTAAATGATCACAACGTCTACGTACGGAGTTCTTTTACCAACTTGTGGTAAGTTGTTTTATTGCAAGTTTAACATTTAGTTGCAGACACTGGTCGACATATAGGCTAAATTTGCATCGGAACAATCGCTTTTCTTCAACATGTTAATTGCCTTCAAATCGTTAATTTAACAACCCATTGACAATGTTTGCACATACGTCTTTATAATGTGATAGCTGATTTTTGTTTACAGACAGACAGATATAGACTCTACAAAGTTCTATAAAAGTTCACATATGTTCCTTTGAAATTGAAGTAAACCTACAGAACCAATAAACAAGATCACCATGGCTAAAAACTTCATTCCATGGAAACTTTGATAGTTCAGGAATCCCTCCTTTGTTGATTTCTGGAAACCAACACTGTCAGTTTTGCTCAATAGAATGGCTTGTGTGATGCCCAGTGCTTGGCAGAACAGCTTCTAAAAATGGAGAACCAACAGTGAACACAAATCTTAAAATTTGATAAATGATGCAGGCGTTTTGTAAAGTTTTTTGTTTAATTTTGAACAATCTGGAATATTGTGGTACGAAAATCCGACAGTGTTAGATTTAGGGGTTTAAGGCCTTATCTGTATATAGTGATATGTAACCTCGGCAAAGTGAGATGCAGACGAGGTGTAAACAAGTTGAAACTAAGCTAAAATACAAAACAGTTAAATCGCAATATCGATACATTTTGTAAATAAACTTGTTTCTGAAGGATTACAACCGCAACTTACCAGATTATTGCTAATGATCACATGTAAAACTCCTTTCTGAGAGCGAATGCAAATTGTGTCACGAATTCTGACATGTGAACAGCACGTACTGTAGGGTGGCGCATTTGAAATACCGCGAGAATACCGATGCCGACTATAATATTTTAAATGACATTATTTTTAAACAAGCGTTTATCGATTTATGAGGATAATAATAACAATCAGAAATCAAATATATCGAAGCAAATAGATTCGAAAGAAATCTGGATTTATGCAATACATTTTAGACGGGTAATATTAACGAAAATTATGTTGCCGAAAGTTATCGCGTTTTGTAGTAACCAGTCTGTGGAATATGACTTGTTGCCCTTTACGGCTTAAGGCCGGGAAACAGGCAAACAGGAAGAAAAACAAAAAAATGCATTTTGGCGGTCAAAAACATATAATACAATAACATAGAGTACGATTCGTTACTTAATAGTTACTGCCATGACGTATTATTTCATGAGGAATGCATCTACGTGTCATATAGCGTTTGTCGAAGTGTCTATGTGCTCCAGCGCTCTATGATTTTCCATCGCAAAAATAGGTGACGGCGGGAATTATTTGACTTGATAGCCTGTAAGGTAATGTCTCTTTGTATTTCAGAAAAGTGATACAAATAAACGGTCAACGCCCTTCGGGCTTTTGCCCGTATTACGTACATAACGGGCCTTCCCGAACCCTGTTCTATACTTAGTACGATACTTGTCGTATTATTGCAAGTACTGTATGTACGCAAATGAAAAAATGTAACATATATACATGAATCGATGTATTACGAGTCTATCTGTACTTAATATTTCACTGTCAGAATAATATAAAAACTACTTAGTTTATCAAAATTTAATCACATCAACTCGCTCATTGAACAAGGTGTGTTCTTGCTTTTATAATTCTGTGTTCGCTCATTGAACAATGAGTATAAGCATAACATTACAGCGTTTTTTTAATGATCAATCATTTGATGGGATTCATGTCATTTAGAACATACAAAACGCGTTTTATACGATGACACAGTTAAAATATAAAAACAAGTTCCCTCCATTTTGCATTTATTAATTTCACCTATTTATAACGAACTAGAGACACATACCCTTTTAAGTTGTTGTAGTAAAAACCAACTAAATACTACTGATAGGAAATCATGACAAGGAACGTGATGATTTAATTGAGCCAATCTGGCAGCATCGTCAATGCAAAACCATAAAGTTATTTCTGAATGCACATATTATTCTGATCATATGTAGAATACTATGAAACTCTCAAGAAACTCTATCAGGAGGGAAATGCAATTTTTGTTCTTTTCCACTACTTCAATTACAGAAAAACCACAACAACCATAAACCGCCTTCGGACGGTCAATCCAAAGCATTGGGGGGTTTAAACTGGCTGATAACTTAAAATAGGAAAATAGTGCAAATACATGTTCAGTTCTCGAGCGAAGGTTATATATATGCTTATGACATATTCTTTGATTATTGAATTTAAAAATGGGTGTACATTTTAAGCCTCGAAAGTATGCAACAGTTATAAGTAAACGCTTAACAATTGTAGTAAGTTTGCATGATCCTAAAATAAAAACAATTTCAATTGGCGTTGAATGTTCCGTCAGTATAGATTATTGCATGTTATCTACGTAAAAAGTTAACTAATGTCATGTGTAGTGAACTATCTACACACTATGTTTACACTCGACAGTGGTTGTTACAAGTAAATATTGTGTCCAGTCTGGACAATGTTTAAGAGGTAATTGATTCTGTCAAACACAGTTCTCCTTCTAGACTGAACAAGACGGCATTCCACTCCCAAGTATGTTTGGTGTCATATTGCAATAATATCAACTGTTATTGGTTCATTTTACGTGCACGGTAACATTCCTCATAGTAAATAGTTAAGTAAATCGTGAAGACGAAAAACCAATATCAGGACTCGACGAGTCCAGGCGACATCTTAAGTACAAGCCATCATGTGGCGAATGGTATTTATCTGGGCACAACATTGAACGATCTAGCTGGAGCAATACTAGTTGCCTAATCATTCGCGCCGTTGGCTAATTCTTAGCACCTTGATTTCTCCACATACAAAGTGTTCACGATGGATTTGGGATCTATACTCAAAGCTTTGTTCTTGGCGTGTTCTTTATTTGGATTTGCAGTTTGCTTTGTAAAGGGTTTCCTACAAAGGAAAAACGATGACAGATTCGATGGAAGCTGTGGATTTCTAATATAGTGTGCAGTTGTAGCAGCAATTATAAGTGACGCCAGTTTGCAAGGAAACATGCTTCTCTCTTTAACTGCAGGTATGTTCAGTGTACAATCAAAGGAGCATATCGACGGTTAATTACCTTATAATATTAAAAAAAAAATAGGATTACCCTTTAAGCAGTATTTGTAAAATGGTTACCCCTCCATATGTCTTGTTTTTATACACGCTTATTAATACATGATTTATATGACTATAAAAAGTTTCTCCCGGGACATTTAGCGAAGTAATTGTAAAATCGCAATGAATGGAATGTACATAAAGTACCGTCAGAGCATGCGCACTATCGATAACGGGAATGAAGTTTAATAAACTTCTTATTAAAGTAAACATTTTTTTTTGTAGGCGTGATGTTCGTTCGAATAGCAGTAGAGGCAAGATCGAAAAATATGTTTTGGTATTCGTTCATTGTTTTAATAGCGATCCATCAATTTGCAGTGTTGAAATAATTGTCTAAATTTAAGAGGGAAATTCCGTCAATATTCCTTTTTTAATGTAATCATTATTATAATATTTATTTCACCACGTTGAACAATCAAAGATTGGCCGACGAAATTATGGAACATCATTATATAAACATACCGCTTATAAAAATTAAAATATTAGCATAATATACTAAATGTTCACGTTTGACAGTNCATGCTTCTCTCTATAGCTGCAGGTATGTTCAGTTTACAATTAAAGAAGCATATCGACGGTTAATTATCTTATAATATTTAAAAAAAATAAGATTATCCTTAAAACATTCTTCATTTTTGTTTGTCATTAAACGTTATTTACAACCAAAACTTTGATTTTTGGAATCATCTGAAATAAGTAGAGTAAAAAAAGAATGAAACAAAACATTCTTCTTTCACCGGGATTCGAATCCGGAACCTTTGGGAGGAACATTTAAACGCTAGTACTGATCTGTGTAAACTTTAGAACTTAACATTGAACTTAAAAACGGTATGTCTGATACAGAAGTCGTTTCACACGTTTTATTATCTTCGTTCAATCTCGTGGACGTGTCTTTTGAGGCGTTTCTGTATTGATTGACGTAACACACGAAACATAGCATTGCATAATGACATCTTTACTGGTAGGTGGAATTGATTTGTTATTTAGCGGTGATCAGCGACAATATCGCTTGACGAATGATGAACGCTAGATGAATCTGCCTCAGAACATGTCCATGCCGCTCTTTGCAATTGATTATGGTGTGCGTTCCACGATCAGACTTATGTGCTCGGCCGGTCAGCTTAGGCCACCAGTGACAAATAGCAGCAATATTCCGCAACAATTAAATTACCAATGGACTAACCATGCCTTCGTTATTAAATTGTCGGTAAATGAGTTTACACAATTTACCAAAAAAACAAAATCTAGTTGATACAAGAAAATAAATAAATGCTGAAATTAACATGATGATAAATTTGTTTTTGTAGTTGTTTCCATTTTTTTTTAATTTAAATTTATACAGCGGTTACTAGTTTATATTCTTCAAAGAAATAAGTAAAAACAGGGATGAAACGTGTTTAAACGGGAGGCGGTAAACTACAACGGGCGAGGCATGGTATGGT